>JAOVVB010251871.1:0-20250 GCA_028570985.1 Heterobranchus longifilis | reverse complement strand
AAATCTCTGAAGCTTGTGTTAACCACAGACCTTATTTCAGACGTCTAAACAAAAACACATTCAAAAAACCCACTGACGAGGGAACCGGAAGTTCTAAAATGCTAACTCATTTCCGGGTTTTAAAACTACAAACTACAAACAAAAAAGCCTGGCTATTTAAAAATGGCGGATTTGTGCAGGATGTTCTGTGTCACGCTAGTGACAGTCCCATACCATGTAGTGGAAAAACGGCATATCTCAGCATGGCCTATCTCAGAAGTACACCACTGCTGCGATGGCACTTCACTTGTAAAGCCACATACAGTAGAACACTCTGATGTGACTTCAGCTTTTTAAGCGCTTTTGATAACAATTCTACCCAGCAGATCCTGTAGAACCATTTTGAAAAAATAGTCATCAAATTCCCTTAAAATAAAGGTAAACTTTTCTACAAAATTTAGTCCAGTTATAACAGACGGCCAGATGTTTTTTTTCTGCTGCTGTTATCAGCTGCTCCAACAACAAACTGAGGTTATTATCTATTTAATCAATATTCCTTTCATAAATTTCCAATAATCCTTGTGTTTTGAAACCACTACACGGGCCGACGGTGAGCCGCCAGCCTGTGTATCTCTTGCTAGCTTGGGTAGCTGTTACTACATTTCCTGATATACATTCCACTTTTACAGCATCGTGTGGTTTATTAAATTGTGCAGTTCTTCTGATTACAAGGGAAGAAATCATGTTGTTTGGTGATTTCAATCCTGCTGGCTTTAATTAGCTAATGTTACAATACACAGCACTGTCACATTCAGACTGAAGGTCGGACACAAGCCTGTGTCATAACCAATGTCAGACTGAATAACTTCCACATTCACACAGACTACCTTTGTGACCATGATTAACCCAAACATCTCTGCTTTCACTGTCAGTGCAAATGCAGTAATGGCGGTGCTTGAGACCAAAAGACATCAGCTGCCGGATTTGTTGATAGCTAAGAAATATTCTTTACTGGGAAAAACGCCAGACAGTCTACGAAGGTTTGTGCTGTGTTCTTTACTGAACTTTTCCACACAGACATTTTTTTCCAGGCCTGCTATTACCCAGGTAATTTATTTAACTGTGTAGGAACCCTGCTAACCTGAGGCACAAGACAGCAAGCTGTGACAAACCAAAAAAACAGATTTACAAACTAAAATGTTGAGGAGATGGGAACATTTGTGGGGAAAAAACTGACAAAGCTTCAACAAACTTCTGTTAGCACTGCTGTCATACATCCTCAAGTAAAAGCTACACAGAATAATCAATCCAAATCCTCAAGGCACTTCAGAAACCTGCATTAATATAAATAGCCAGAAATGCTAAATTATTCAACTTAAAATCCTTTCCAGTGCTTCTCCCTGTAATTGCTGAAATTAGCATTTATCATTTAGCAAAAGCGCTGGAGCATCATTAGCTGAAAAGTATCACTTGTGATAAAACATCATTTCTTCTGCCTCTGAGTGACAAACTGAGATGAGATGAAGCTGCTGCCAGTCGCTCATCTGCCTCCTGAAGAAAAAGACACAACTGCGGTCCAACAGCAACAAGGTGAGACCCTCACTAAATTTGACCAAAACGATTTTTGGCTCCATTTGTGTCAACAAATGGTATGAAACATTTACA
This sequence comes from Heterobranchus longifilis, assembly GCA_028570985.1. Lineage (NCBI taxonomy): Eukaryota > Metazoa > Chordata > Actinopteri > Siluriformes > Clariidae > Heterobranchus > Heterobranchus longifilis. Next base: position 18,606 of record JAOVVB010251871.1, on the reverse strand, counting down.
GATTTTTTTTAAAAGATAAAAATTCACAGCACAAATTAAGAATCGCATTTCTTTGATGCCACATGAACATCTCCTCCCTTCAGTCTCTTTGGTTATAAGCACCTCTTCACTACAGGACAATGCAACAATCAGTGGCGTCTGCTGTTCTTTCACTTCATTATACTCTGAGGGGATGCTATTCTCCACTCTGCTTTTATTCGTTCTTACCAGTGTGGCTCTGCCAAAAATGCAATTAAAAGATGGGTTATTAATCTCATGCTAGTGGCACAGAGACAAAATAAAACTGCATTAATTTCAGCCTGCCTCCATGCACAGCAGAGTGAGAGGTGAGAGAGAGAGAGTGTGTGTGTGTGTGTTTGTGTGTGCAGGTCTATTGTCAGCGGTACTCCCTGCTTATGACTAATGTGTAAGCCACATCTGCTCGCATCTTAGATGCCTCTCAGTCAGCCACATCTTGCCTGAACCATCCATCTGTTTCTGGCTGAGCAGCAGAGAAACAATCAGCGCCATCATCCTGCCCTCTAAACCGCAGGGTCTGAGAATACCATTAATGGCCCACGTCAATGAAAAGCACAGCCACCGTAGGCAAGGAGGTAGACATACAGCAATTCCCCAGTCGGAGTTAATAACGGAACACTTATCAGAAACACTGATGGTTGTTAGCTGAAAGTGGCGAGGTGAGCAGTTACTTCGAGATAGAGGCGACAGAATAGAAAATGAAACCCTTCCAAGACAAAGTGACGGCCTTTGTGACCTTGAATAACCAATCCCAGGGTGCAAGAACCCACCCTGAGGTGCCAAAGTGACAACTCTCCTCTCTCAATTATTTCAAGAGTGCACATTATTATCCAGAGATACTTTTTTTTTGTCATCCAGTCATTGTCATTCAGTGTAAAAGCTGGGACCTCTCGTTAAACCCCTCCTGTTGAATGTTGATTGTCCAATCATGGCTTAGCAACCGTAACTAAACACATCAGGCCTGTCAAGCATTGGATTTCTTCACGTTGAAGCAGTGCGAATTGGGCTCTAATAAGAGAGACACCCGGCAATAAAACAGTTTGGATGGTGGTGTCTTTTTTCAAAAACACACAAGAGCAAACAGATGGATTAAACATTGTGTTTGTCTCCCTTAAAGTAAGCTATAATCATTAGCATGTCCGGCTAATTAGCTTACAGTAAAGTCAACCGAGAGTAAGTTCAAAAGTTAAGGAGCTTATCATTAACTACTACATTATTTTGAGTTAATAGTACAAAGTACAAACAAGATAAGCAGCCCAATACGATTATGTTAAATCAAAATAACAGTCTGATCTTACATTTTTCCTAAGCATACTTCTAATACTAAACAGACTTTCTGTGTCCGTGTGTGCGCGAGGGTCCACGTGACATAAATGTTGTCGTCAGAAGGTTGTATGCGAAGGCTCTGTGCGGACAATTTGTTGTGATCCACTACAAGTGGTAGCGTAGCCATCTACTGCGCATGTATGTCCTCCAAGCAGATACTATAAACAGAACTACTATGCGTCCGTGATGTCCGCAACTGTCCATGTACCGGCTGGGTACGTAAGCAGTGTCGGCATAAAGCCTTATACTTCCACCTGGAGGAGACCCCGGCCGGAGGAAGTCCCTCCTTCCTTCCGTGTGGTTCTCAAAGTTCCTTCGCTGCAGCTGGGGTGTAGCGCCGCCCAAGACGATTGTGACTGGTTTAAATAAATACAAACAGCCCAGGGAGTTGTTTCCACTATACCGGAGTGAAAGACACTCAATCCAGACTTCCCCCCCAGCGCAGAGGAGAGGTCTGGCTATGCGAGACTATAAGAAAACAGCTCGTGGTCACGGTCACAGTTTTGAAATGAGGAGCTGCTTTTGTCTTTTTGTCTCAAGGAGTCATTACAGACTGCATATGTGCCATGTGAGAAACAAAAAGCTTGACAGGCATAGCAACAGTAACTAAAGAGCTGGGCTTAACGACCGGTCAATTGATTAAAGTTTCTAAGAGTGATTTATGCAGATTCTGTTACAGTGTGTGCTTATGCAGACAACTGTCTGTAAGAGAGGAGTAGTGGAGAGAAGTGAATCCTGTCACTTTGGCCCCCGTCGGGCTCATCGGAAAGAGGAGAATAGGCCCCCCGAGGCCCCCAGTGGGAAAGAGTGGAATGAGATTTGGTTTACAGTTGAATGTCTCATACTCGTTTAAACAGACGTCCAATAGTGCGTTCTTCTTTGTCCTGCAAAACGTTTCAAAGTCAAAGAAATGTCAGTTGTTAGCCGCTGTGTATGAACATTTATGTAAAAAATGCATTAACTAACAGTTATTCTATGTGTGTGTGTGTGTGTGTACAAACCTTGCTGCGAGCGTCGACGTTGAGCAGACACACCCCACAAGCCAACTCCTTGGCATTCTTGATGCCGTGCCTCAGAATACAGGAGGAGAAATCAAGGGAGCTTTCATCAGGCTACACACACACACAAACACACACACACACACACACAAATTTTACTTCCAGCCGCAGGGCAAAATGTAGTCATTTCTATTCTCATAATAACAGCAGTGAGAACAAGTCTGCTTACAGTAAACATCTCTGAGCACCAACTTTTTTATAAAGACTCTGCTCGACTTGAAACAAACAATACCAGCACAAACAGATTTATTCTTTTAAGAAAGAAAAGCTACCTGCATGCCTCAATTAAACATCAGTTCCATTTTGTTCTCTCCCTCCTCGAGATACTGTGTGTGTTTTATCTTCTGCAGTGTGAAAAACAATACTGCTCCTCTGCTGGCTCTGTGGATGAGGACAGTCCTCTCTGCTTTACAGACGGCAGCAGACAGCTGGGAGAATAAATCTATACTGTCCCTGTCATCCCTTTTGATCACTGACCTACCAAAAGGCTCCGGCTACATCACAACCAAATCAATGAATCATTGATTTTAAGGTAATGGACAATATTGGCGTCGCTAACATTTCATCATGCTATTGACAGCTTTTTTTTGTCAATTGACCCACAGTGCTCTATTATCATGTGTATTTTATTTTGGACTTGAAGAGTTTAACCCTTTGAAACCCGAAACATGCTGCCACATTATCGTCAGATTATTTACCTTCCGACGGTCCTTGAATGCATCATCTGATGAACGCTTCCGTCAGAAAACATCCAACAACCAAATATATTTAATCAAAATCATTCTACATGTCTCATTTAAAATGTGGCCAAAAATGAACTGTTTGCACTAACCAGACCCTGTAAAAAACATTAAATTCTGCGCTCCTCAGCACAAGCCATGAATGACTCCTCTGAGACCAACAGTCACGTGACAAAAAATCAGTAAAAGTTCGACTGAAGTGCAAGCTGTTAACAAGAGAGGTTGTAAGTAGAGGTTGTAAAAATGTAAATAGTTCAATATGTATAGCATGTGGAGCCCCCATTTTTTCCATTATTGGTAACACTTGTGTAAATGTTGTGTAAATAGACATGTCTGGGTGATAATAGAAGATAGTAAAAGCAGCGTCAGCATCTTTTTCTGCATTTGGGTGCTTAACTATAAGTGTATAGTGTGCTCTGGAATATTTATATATTTTTTTGAGCATCTTACACCGAGTTTGGCCAGCGACATGAAGCCCATGAGGTTGTTCCACACGCGGCTGATGTCCTTCAGCAGCTGCTGCAGCTTCTCGGAGCACACAGCTGTCGCCTTGATGCCCAGCTCCACGCGCCTGGTGACGCGATACACTTCCACCACGCCTGTCAGAGAAAATACACAAGCACACAAATGACAAAAAACATGTTTTGTTGCTCTTTTTGGTTCCATTTTCAGGGAGGCACATTGTGTTCAGTCCCTCGCTGTGACATATTTGCCACTCGCAGCTCATTAAAAGCAGAGCAGCACAATAAGGGAGCAGGACCTTGTCCGACCAGGCAGAGATAAGACGTCACACCACAGCTCGTTTTAATCTTGTCCTCGCTGTCCTTCAGAAGGTGTAAAGGCCACACATGGCTTCTTTAACAGCCTCTCGTGTCCTGGCTTGTTTATGGTGGTGTGTGTGCGTGTGTGCGCGTGTGTGTACGTGTGCTTGGCTTGTGGTTCCTCACCCAGCAGGTACTCCATGCCCTGAGCTGACTGGATGACCTCGGTGCAGACAGAGGAGCTGCTGATGCCGTTCAGGATGTTGTTGGCTTTGGTGATGACCTTAATGTGGGAAGAGAGAAGCCAGCATTACGACATAATATACTGTATACATATATACATTAGGTAAGTTTCTGAGATGTCCTGCTGAAAAAATAACAATAAAGTTTGATTTGACTAGTTTTTGGCCAAGAGACACTTTTTCTTCATCAGAAGAAGTGGTGTTTTGTCATTACGGTCTTGATTTCTGCTAAAATATTTACCAATTTATGACGTTTCAGTTTGTTGTAAGGACGAACAGACCGAAATGTTGTGAATTAATAAATATTCCAGCAAAAGGCGAGACAGTGCGCAGGAGTTTTCTTATTTTTATTCTGGTAATATTTCCTTCTGACACACCTGTCAAATAGGTTCAGGTGTGCAGATAATTCGTTTTTTTTTAAAGGACACTTTAAAATTGTTTTCAATCTAAATCATAAAGGTGTGTTTGCAAAACAAAAAAAAAACCAATCTGTCCCAAAATGTGATAAGAAAAATGTCCTCAGGTTGAACATTTCAGTGCTTTTTGGTTATCTTAATTATTCTACTGCATTTGTATTGTCACTCTCACAATTAAGTCTCGCTGTGGGAAAAGGTCAGACACAGGACACAAACAAACACAAACCTCCAGAGCACTTTCCAGACACCTTTGCCACTCATATGCGTAGCGCTCACTCTCCTGCAACAACACAGCACAAAATTATCTCAAATTAACACAAAGGCAAAACAGAACAGAGGAAAATGTTTGTAGCTTTTCACAGTTCCGAGTATTGTGCTGCAATCTGGTGGTTGATAACAGTGCTAACGTGTGATGCCATTAACGCCGGGCTCTCCTCACCTCCACCTCCCCAGTCAGGTCCTTGTACTTGTCCCTGATGACAGGCAGTGCGGGCTTCTCGCTCAGGGTGTTGGATCGGTCTCTGAAGGGCTGCTCTGGCGCCGGTGACGGCGGCGAACGCCCAATCTCCTTATCGCCCAAACTGTGACTGCGTTTGTGGGAGCCTGAGGCAAAGCGAGAACCACAAACACATATATAAACTTTTTTTTTTTTCTATATCAGTTCAGCAACCCATGGCGATGACTCATTTTGAGATATGCACCTGTTTGTTTGCAATCATTATACTTCCACTCTGTTGCAGCTAATTCCTCCCGGACAACGACAGCATGAGTAAATACTTAATTTGTGACAAACAATAATTATGTACAAAACAGAGGCACAAATATGCAGGTATGAATTATTCATAGGGACTCACAGACGGACAACTCTTGGCAGGGTACCACAACAAACATCGGCTATTCCAGTGGGGCTGGCAGTTAGTGCATGTGTGTGCATGATGCGTGCGTGCGTGTGAGAGAGTTGTCCAGACACAGGTAATCTACCCCCCCACCAGCTCCTCCACCACCCACAGAGACATGCGTCATCCTCCACACAGCCCAGCAGCTCCACAATGATCAGATTACTGTTCCACTGGGCGAAGAGGAGAAAGCAAAGCTCTCTTTCTCACACAAATTAAATCTATCACCGGGAGATAAATCTATGGGCTTTTATCACAGGGCAGGAAACGCTGATAAATTATTCGTGGAGCATGACACCAGCAAACAGCAGTTAAAAAATGTACAGCCTTTCAGTGGATACGGTTAATTTGTGCTCATGGATTTGTTGGCCTCTGCTAATCCATCTCGCCAGTCATATCACTGCCACGAGAGCAGAGCTGTCATCTCAACACTGCCATCTAATGTCTGACAGCTTTATTACAGATCTGATGGGCCCAACATGTGGGGGTGGGGTGGGAGAAGATGCGTGAGGAGAGTGTTGTCACGCCATTTTAGGGCCAAGGGCTTAGAGTTGGACCTTACATGAAAACATGTAAGGTTTGGTCAAAATGTTGATAATAACAGCACTTTATAGAGCTGAAACAAATCAGTTAATGACAAGGTTCCTACAGCTTAAGGTAAGTTAGATTTAAGACTTTTTTAAATGTCACTCAGAATTAAATTTAAGACAAATTTTACAATGACTAAAATTGTAGGCGTGCACGCAAACGTTGTTCGGAGATCATCTGCTCTGAGTATCCTGTCCGGAAACAAAATATGAGTGTTCATATCTGTGTGACGTTAATGCGAGAGGCATTCTGTAAATTATTTAAAATATATATACCGGTATGTTACCAATTATTTTGAGATTTTACAAAAACGATTCATAAAATCCTACTAAAATGTCTTAGCATTTTTAATACTTTTGAAAGATTTATTCAAGACATTTTAATACCAATTAAGGCCTTTTTTGTATTCATTAATTCAAATCCACAGGAACCCAAATGAGGTGATTAGTTAATCCAGAGAAAATTAGTTGAGAACATGCACACATTCACTCATTCCAGCTTCACAAATGTGAGGTTTTGTCACTTTTCTCTGTTTAATATAATTGTAAATGGAATAATTTTGGACAAACCAATTTGAAGACATCATCTTGGGTTCTAGTAAATTCTGATGAGGCATTTTTCAATATGTTATATACATTTTGTAAACAACTGATTTAGGGCTGCAATTAATGACGGTTTTCATTATCAATTAATCTGCTGATTATTTTCCTGATTAAGTGATTGTTTGGTTTATAAGATGTCAGAAAATAGTAAAGACTGCCCATCAAATGTTCCCAAAATCCAAGGTGACGATAGATGAATGAGCAACGAAACAAACTGTTACTTGTATTTCACAGATAGTAGATTCAATATGACTCACCTTGTACAGACAAGTCAAAGGTCGCCAGTTCGTTCTTGATCATCTCCTCACTGGACTTGACTTTGGTCTGAGTGCTGGCTTTGAGGAAGTCGGACTTGCCAAACTTCGGCTTGTCCCCCTGGAAAGCTCCAAACTCATCAGAGGCCTCGCTTTGGTTTCCCTCGGAGCCACCTTCAGCGGTGGCAGCGGGCGAGTCGGACTTTTCCGAAACAGTACTTGCAAAGTCTCCAAAGTCGTCCTCATCATCCGCACCTCCTTGGTCGCCGGGGCCAAAATCAGCGAAGGCTTCAAACTTGTCATCTGTGGATGAGCCGTCCTCGGCGGGGAAGGAGGTTGTGATCTTTGCTGCGGAGCCGCTTGTGATGTTTTCGGTGCTGCCAAAGGTCAGATCCTTCCTCTGTGCTGGCATTAAAGATGGAAGGGAAGCTCCTTCAAAGCCCTGCGGCTTTCTGACCTCACCGGGCAGACATTCCTCCCGGTCTGACCAGTCATAGCTGGCCAGGGTGCTGAGGGCTGACGTCCCAAAGGGGTCAAATTTCATGTCGTCTCCTTCTGTAATGACAACACAGACATACCGGTGGTTCCTAGGAATAGCACAGATGCTGTCATGATAGGAGGTAGATTAAGGAGCCTGGCTGAGATTTCTGTTGGATTATCACTATATCACTTATCTACGGTTCAAGTTATATCTCTTTCCTCTCTTCCTCACTCATCTCTAGTGGTGTATAGCCCCGCAGATAGTTCTAGTTTTAATTGCCCAGGTTTTGATATAGCGGTCTGACATTTCTACCTCAACCCCAATACAACGGAGGTCAATGAAATGTTGTGTTGCTCACAGGATTGAGAATTACACACAAAAGAAAAAAAATCAACAGAAACATCTCTTTCTAAAATCAATCTCCCGGGTTACCCTGGATAATCCACACATCCTCTGTGGATTATCTGGAGTAACATGAATTGATTTTGAAATGTCATTTTTCAATCCTGTAAACAGCACAAATGAAAAAACATGTGCAGATAAAACCTAAACTACTACATCACCACTAAATGTTTTGTTATTTGGGAGAAATTAGCCTCTAAGCTTACTGGCATCTTATGTACAGTAACATCACCTATGCTGCATATTAAATAGTAGCAAGAATTAGATGTATTTTAAAGGCCCTCCCTCCCCATATTTTTCACATTGGAAGATGCAAAAACAAATTCTGCAATACACAGGCAATCACATACATTGTAATTCAGAACATTTATGATGCCAACTTCTTCATTATTATTATACTAGTTATTGTTGTCGCAACAGTAATACATCCTCTCACCCACATTTTGAGAGTTCTGTTTAATAAAAACGAGTTGTTTTGACGTCTGAGCTGAATCATGTTTACGAGAAGAAAACGACTGCCGTGATTTTACTGAAACACAATGAATACTAACACTGCTTTTTTTGTAGCGGACAATTCCCTCTTCACTGGCTAACACATGCAGTTCTCACTGGTGACAAACAGCTTTACTACTAATAATAATAATAATCAGAGTTGATCTCTTTATAGTAAATGCAATCTGAATCTCGAACAAAATCAATAAAAGATCTGTCCTGTCACTACATCTGCTCTGTGTTGTTAGTTTCTTTAAGACTAATACTAACTGACACAGCTTGCAAATATTTGTCAACACTTAAAGGGGACCTATGATGCTCATTTTCAGGATTCATACTTATATTTCTGGTTTCCACTAGAACATGTTTGCATATTTTAATGTTTAAAAACACATTAGCATTAGCTGTATTCACCCTGTCTGAAATGCTCTATTGTAGCGCCTGTCTCTTTAAGCCCTCTCCCGAAAAACCCCAGTCTGCTCTGATTGATCAGTGTTTCCAGGTCTTCCACATATGCATTCTTGCCATCTCTGCACTGTCATCACAGCCGGGGAATGACTGTAACGGCACTTTCTATCGTGAAAAAATCACCAATAAAAGCTTCTAAACCAAATTCTTTACAACCGGACATGTTCCAGCAGAAATCTGATCCGAAATTGGGGAGAAATTAACAACATCGACAACCAAGATTTCAGCTTTCACTGATGTTAGCATGTAGCTACATGTAGCAGTGTATGTAATGTAAACACTTGCAGTAACGTGCCTGGAGCGGCCATATACAGAAATCCGTCCAAGTTGACATCAGCTTGTAGCCAAAGTAGAAAAAAAGACTGTTGGAAACAAAGTATAGAAGGGTCTGAGGTTTTTGCTCACAGGAATTACTTTTACATAACCCAAAAAACTGAAGCGACCCTGTGCTTCTCTCCTGCCAGTCGGTGCAGGGTAAACCACAGTAAAAGAAAAAAAATAGGAGTTTCAGTACACAAAAGAACAATACATTTTGCATGTTCCTTCATCAGAATCTGATGAAGCAACATGTGAAACGGATTGTTTGTTTTTAATGTGATTCTTTAAATAAAAGTGTGTGTCTACTCTTATTTTTTGTTTACTTTTAGATAACGTTCATCTCATTATTTGAAACTTTGGCCCTGTTTAATATGAACATCCAACATTGTAACGTTATATATATATGCCAGAAAATAAGCAATAACCATAATAGGTCCCCTTTAAGTATTCAGGTCTCCCTCTCAGTTTCTCTCTCACAAACACACAAATCGACCTTGCTGAACCCTTCCTATTTTGCATGACAGAACCCTCAGATACAAAAAGCAATTTGTGAAATTGACAAGGACCGAGTGCTGTATGCCTCGTGTCATTAGGTCACTTTGCGGATTCTCAAGAAAAGGAAAGGAGAAAATAAGACGGTACGCATTTCAGCAATACCAACAGTAATATTTATTACGACAACATGAGTAGAGAGAAAGAGAGAAAGGTCACAAAGTACTGTGAAAGAGCTCTATCATTACAAGAGGTTTGTCAAACTAACACTTGTAAAATTAGATTTCAGTCATTTAGAATACAAGGGCATGCAGAGGAGAAAAAGGAAGAAAACAAACAAAGATAATCCGAGGATATAGAAGCAGGAACCAGAATGAGAAGGCACATTCACAGACTAAGATCAGTAATTCTGGGGAGATGACAAACTTTGTTTTACTATTAGGATGTAAAGCAACAGGTGTTTTGGAAAAGATAGGAGTACAGAACACTTGAAAAGTCAGGTTGAAAAGATAATTCAAAGAACAAGCTCAAGGCAGAAAGCATTAACCCTTTGAGGACCTGAGGGGACAGAATTGATAGAGCATCCCAAAAATCAATGCTCGTACAAACTGCACTTTAGGAGCAGTGAGGACTTAAAAGCCACAATTTAAGAGGCTGCCATCTTCATACATTTACAATTATGAGATACAATTTTAGTCCTAGCATTTATTCTAATAGCAACATAAGAGGAGGTGATCCCAATATCTGCATTAATCTGCATGTAACAATATGAAGTGATCTTATTCAAGCACTCAAAGGGTTACAGAAAACAAAGAGGGCCATCCTTACACCTGACATCCCAGAAAGGGCCTTAATTACATCCAATCACAGATGCAGAAACAGATTTAAAGAGACAGTATCCTTTTTCTCTTGCTACAGTGATTGTTTGTCAAAGCAGACTAATGTGCACAAACTCTTATGATCCCCTAAATAATAGCACGTCATTACTACTCAAGACAACAATGTTTAGTTCAGAATGTTAACCTAAAATATTTAAATCTCACTAAATACTGTAGGCTACATTTAATTTACATAGTTGGCAAATCACAACAAGATCAAGGAGTCTTTCATAATAAGAGCTCATATTCCTGTAATAAAAATACACTATTAAATCTGTATGTATACATTTTTTTTTTCCTTCGATAAAAACAACTTGCCATACTGTTATGCATAAAATGGTATCTTGTATTATGTTCTTGTCAATTTCACAAATTGAAAAGGCAGGCACACTGCAGCAAAAAGCAAGGCAGGAAGGGTAATACTAACGTCATTATGTTCTCAGAGAGCCAGACCGTAGAGCCACACATGATAAATTTCATGCTGCAATATCACAGATAACGGTAAAAAAAAATAAAAAAATAAAATCAGACTCCTCAAAAGGAACCTCACAAAAGAAATACTGTCTCTTTAAGATTACGTACATGTCCAGAAACACAGTGCAAAGCATGGTGAGGTGCTCAAACTGCTCGGCCTGCTACACTTTAACAACAGGTTCGTCTCAGAGCTCTCAGAGAACAACAACATCGGATAAATAAGAGTGAAAAGGAAAGGTGGAGCCGCTGTTACAGTAGTGTAAAAGCTTATTAGGAATGTATCGATGTTAAAGCTGGGCACTGTTATCAGCTGTTTTGCTGCAGCTCCATGGACTGTTTGTTTGAACACATCATCTTACTTTGTCAGTACAGAGGGGTCTGTTTCGGTACGACCACTGTGCAGAAACTGAAATAAGGCAATGGGGATGTTTACATTTATGATTTCTTCTGATAAGAAAGAGGAAGTATCAATTCCTTGGATGAAATGGTATGATAGACATGTTGTTTAAAGGGAAACTGTATTTTTTCAGCCTTTCCCATGTTTTTGTGTCTAAGTGACTAATGGGAACAACATTCTTTGCTTGTTTTTGCCACTGACTGGCTCATATTGTTATTTTAAGTGTCTGACAATATTATAGAAAGGACCCTACAGAGAAATAAAACGTTTTTCATTACCTTTTGCTTGATCTGGTCTGTTTGTTAGTGTGTCTATCCAAGTCTCGCTCAAGGAGAAGTCTCATTCTGAAATCTCGTGAGAGGTGACTTGTTGCCGGAAAACAACGGATTGAGATTTGGGGAAAGCAGAGCCGGGAAGAGTTTGTTGTGTTTGAGTACAGGAAGCATAGCTTAGTGTTATCTAAAAGGCCACACAAGATTTCAGAACGGGACTTCTCTTGCGATCAGTCGAAAGGTAAAGATAAAAGCTTTTTTTTTCTCTGTAGGGTCCTTTCGATAATGTCGTCAGACACTTATAATAATCTGAGCCTGTCAGTGGCAAAAGCAAGCACTTTTAGTGGACGTATATTGACGGTGCAGAATCGCCCCAAAGGATTACAATGCAGCGGCCATCTCATGGCTGCAACGCTCTCACTCAATAGTCACTTAGACACTAAAACATGGGAAAATAGGGTTCCCAGGTTGGAAAATACCAAAGTTTCCCTTTAAGTGATAATTAACTGATATGGTGAAATATATTAAGCTTGGAAAAACTGCTGTCCATGCAGAACGTTGAATGCATGATTTAAAAAAGTGTCGCTGTTGTCAGGTGAAGACTTTGTCAACTTGTACAACTTTCACAACTTGCAGAAAAGCCTTCAAATACATTTAAAAATGAAAATCAGAAATGTTTTGAGTTGCGAGGCTTTCACCTGACAACAGTTGCATGCTGTCTCGGGTTACATTAAAAATTGATCATGAATCTTTTCTGTGAAACATGAGCCATTACATGGAAGATGATATGCTCGATGAATAAATTATGACGGTGGAGAGGAGGAGAGGGAGCGCTGACATGAACATTACCTGATTATTACCGAAACTGTGTTGGTTTCCTTTTAATAAATGACCCAACAACAACAAGTTTTATGTAAACTTTAACTCCAGTTTCATGGACGTGAGGTAGGGGAGAAAAAGCCGACACGCTATTATGGAAACATCTCATAATTAGAGGGCCATTTGATTCAAATAATACTGCATGGTAATGGTAAGTCTGAAATACTGCAGGGTAATACAATAACTGACATACATAAAGACGCACTCACACTCAAACACTCTGGCCTGGAAATCTCAGCTGCTTTTGTGACAATTCACTGTTGCTCTATTTCAAAACAGTTTGTTTCCTGTTTCCTATTCCTAGTAATTAATTTTCAGCTAATCAAAATTATATAACGCACTCAACACAAACCAAATGTCAACCATTAAAAGGTGAATGATGGCTTACAGATAATGCCTTTGGTAAACTGCAGCCTATTGTGCGAAACCTGTGATGAGAATAAACAAGAGGATCGTCAGTCACCGTAACAACCTCCCTGTACTCGTCTGTATTCAATTCAACCTCTCTGTTTGCGTTGCACGACACGTCAACAACACACACACGCAGAGTTCGGCCCATGGAGACAAAAGATACACTGAAGGGAAGCGCGATGTCTGCCGCTGAGGCGTGGACACAACAAACAGGGAGCTTATCCGAGTCACACAGGCAGCAGCCGGGGACCTCGTCTATGAACTATGACTGCCAACACATCAAAACCAGGCACTCATCATTTGTAAATAAATAGAGGTATGGGCCAGGACCTTTCTGTCAATCCAATTATAATATATGGATGAAGGGTGGGAGGAGGAGGGGGATATGGAAATAAAAATAGGAACTAAGGATTCAAATAAATAAATAAATACATAAATAAATGAGATGAATGATGAAATGTGGAATGAAAAATATGATGCGTCTAATCTGATATGTTATTCATGTAGTGTTACGTCTGTCTTCAGTATTTGAGCATATTCAATTCAATTAGGACCTCACTACTTGCCCTTTGACCCCCTGTTTGGTGGTCACAAGTGGGCACTGAGGAGGAGAGGCCACTGCTGGCCTTGGAATTAATACTGTGTGTGACTTAACGGGGCCTCACCAGAGCAATCGCACTAGTTCCTCACCTGTAGCCGGGGGCTGGTGGGCCGAGAGACCAGGCAAATCCAGAGAGCTGTCCGACATCACGTGTTTCAGGTCTCCGCCCATGTCCGAGAGCTTCATGTCCAGCTGCACTGAGAGTGCATCCTCGGAGTCGTCCTTTCCTACGCTGCTCCCCCCGATGGACGGGAGGTCGAGGGACTTGACAGAGGCGGAGTCCTCTTTGGCCTGTTTGAAAGCAGCCACCTTGTCCACCAGAGTCTTTTCCGAAGCCCCGAGCGCCGTGCAGAACTTCGAGGACTGAAAGTCGGCAAAGTCATCCGTGTCACTCTTGAGGGAAGAGAAGGAGCCACCGCCACTCTCCTTAGTGTCGTCGTAGGCCAGGCCGCCCTCCAGAGACAGCTGTTTGAATACGTCGTACTTGTCTGAGCTCTGCTGAGGCCGCTGCTGAGCGGCGGTCTCCCCTTGGACCCCCACGCTGCTGCTCTCGCCTTTCGGCTCCCCACCAGAACTGCCAAACGCCATGAAGTCTGCAAAGTCGTCCTGAGGCGCTGCCACGGCTCCTCCTGCTGCTGCGGAAGCTTGAGCAGCATCAGAGGACGAGCCAAAGAGGGCAAAATCACCAAAATCATCTGCACCTCCCCCTGGAGGTTTGGCTCCACCTGGTAGGAGCACAAGAGAGGGGGGCACAGACACGGAGGGGAAAGTGCTGGGTTTCGTCTCAGTAGGAGCAGGAATAGAGGGAGCTATAGAGGAGAAAAGGTCCAGGTCGGCCATGTTGAGAGGATTTTTGGGCTGAGAAAGAGACACTGCTGGCTGTTGCTGCTGTGGTAGTTGTTGTAGAGACTGAGAGGTCGGGAAAGCAGAAGGGAAGGCAGGTTGAAAGATCTTGGACTGGTCTGATGGGTCTAATGGAGAGACGCTGTCGGCGGTTTTAAAGTCTGTGAAGCCATCATCAGCGCTGACAGACTTGAAATCTGCAAATCCTTCCCCTGCGAACCGAAGAGAACAATTAAAGATCATTAAAGAAATATGTATCATGGCAGAGAGACAAAATGGGAAACTGCACCAGCCATGATTCTGTCATTGTACGAGCCTACAGGAAAAGGAAGCGTGCAGATTAGTTACGGCTCTGTCACTTTGTGAATGTTCATGGTAAACGTCTTCTGATAAACAGTGGGCTGTGGTGTCCAATCAACAGCACACATCACTGCACAAAAAAACCTACATCCTCGAAAGACACACACATCCGCACCACCATGCAATGAACTGTTCACACTGGAACAGAACATGATGAAGCAATTCTGCAAAAAAAATGTTCCATCTTAACAAGTTATTGTGTATAAATCCCTCAACTTTCCAAGTGAAAATTTCTCCCAGTGAAGTAATAGATGTCAACTTGCTTCCAGTGCTATTGCAGCATTTTTGTTTTTCATTTTTAGAAACAAGTGTCAAGTATATTATATATATATTATATAAAATTATGCAGAATAGGGGCGATACAGTAGTCTATTACAATCAGGAACAAGTGCAAATTAAATTTCCACTAATTGCACGGAGCTAGCTTTGTGTGTTTTAGCAAATAATGTAACTGTAAATGTTCAGGGTTATTTTCTTCTTTCTCAAACCACCGTTAATACTGGTTTGGTAGATAAATATCCTGGGAAAATACAACAGCAAAACATATTAATTATATTAGTTTTTATACTGTTTATGTACAATAGAATGTGTTAGAATATGTAATAAGGATACTTGAGTAAAATAAATATCTTCTAGTTTGCTCATGTTGAATAAGAAAATGTGTCTTTTACTAGATACGTTGCAACAACTCGCATAACATTATAAACAATGAGCTGTTTTACTTTTTTGGTGAAGAATTAATTAAAATTTAATAGAAACTGATATGACCAATTAAGATGGTGTTTTTTTGCAATGACAAAACTCCATATATGCTATAAAAAGAGCAGCAGAAATATTTTTGGAACAGAATCTTTTTTGTTTCAAATCTCTTGAAACAAGCCTCTGGTATAAAACCACAAAGATGAGAAGTCAGAATGCATTGTGGAGTTTCAGCGGTTGTTAATCTACTGTGGTATAATATATGCATGGACTGAAACAGAGAATCTGTTCACACTGCTGGTGTACGGTGGAAAAGAGATAACTAATGGGCTCATTAAGGAGATGGAGCCTGACAATGCCAAGGAAAGGTCACCGCAAAGCATGACTTACTGGAGTTGTAAGAGCTGTCCCCATCGGAAACTGTTCTAATGAAACAGGGACGGGAAACACACTGGTATCAACACTGCAGGCTTGCAAAACAAGATACTGTGTAAAAATGGCATTAAAATATGGCATTGTAGTGACCTGACAACTTTACCCAAGTTATAATGCAATGTTTAATTAGAGGGATTCTCACACTAGGGACCATCTGAGCCCAATAGGTTGTCTTTGTTATTTGGCAAAGAGGCCAAAGGGATTTGTCTCAGGAATACACAGAAATGTTTTTTTTAAAGATAGATATTTGCTAATATGTGTTTTTAGAGACATAAGGAGACTTGAATGTGTAAGAAAAGGTGGCTGAGTTACTTACCGACTGGTTTCTTGTCAGCAGGTTGCTCAAGCTGTCTGAACACACTGTATTTGTCTCCAATATCTGGACAGATAGAACAAATAAAGAAAAATGGGTAAAGTATGAAAATGGAACACATTTTACAGGTAGGCAGGTGTTGCCTTAAAGGGACAGATTACATACATATTTTTCCTCTTACCTATAATGTCATTTACCAATCTAGATTGACTATTTTCTATTGAATTACACCCACCGACCATATCACCGTGCAGAAGGAAGCATGCATCTACTTATGGACGAGAAGCTTGTGACAGCGCCAGATGTAAATATTACTGGCGTTCATCTTGGCTGAGCTGTAACCTGAGCTAGCTCAGGTGAGCTAGCAGTATCGAACTATTAGTTATGAGCGATTGTAAGGCCTTATGCGCCATGAGGCACAAAGAAGACAGACAAGACAAGACAAGACAAATTATGAGCGAGCCTCTCGTCCATGAGTAGATGCACCCTTCCTTCTGTGCGGTGATAGGGTTCGCAGCTGTAGTTCGGTATTGAGAAAATAGTGAAACTGCTCACAACAAGGTCTGTGGATTATCTTGAGTAACCAGGTCATGATTTCTGTGAAGAGACACTGCTGTTGAGTTTGTATTTTTGGCACTTTGAGCACCACAAGCAGAGTTCCATCTAGTTCCATTATATTCTAGAGAAGGCAGACATCTCTACTGCCGACATCTCCAACACTCGGCAACTCACACCAAAACAATCTTGATAAATAGCATTACAGGTAAGAGGAAAATATGTTTTTTTGGGCTAGTAACATTAGCTAACATGCTGCTACAAGTATGTTAGCATAACAGAAAGACTACAATGGGTGGTGGACATTAGTATAACTGGCTTATAACGTAACATTATAATGTTGGTTGATATATCTTGCTGTTGGCTTATTATTATGAAGACATGCTCTATTTCTCAGCTGTGTCATGCTGAAATGTGTGGAAAAATGAGAGATGAGTCATTATCTGTGTTGCTAAATTGGTTTAAACATTTGAAGACCATATTTATTTTCTTCCCAGGGATCACCTGGCTGGAACATTTTATGGAGAGCACACAATGTTCCTAACTTTCCTGTCCACCCAACGTAAGGTATAGGAGGTACCTGAGGCAGGAGGTGTGGGCTCTGCGGGCTGATCCACAGACAGCTGTTTGAAGACAGCGTACTTATCAGAGGACGTGACAGAGGCGGACGAGGAACCAGACACTGGAGTCAGCATGGCAGGCGCACTGCAGGGACACAATAGCTATAGTCAGACATCAGGAAGAGTGAGGTTCAATAGTAGAGTCTAATCCCCATAAGCTGATTGAACATTTGCTCCGGGCTGAGAAAAGTTTGGTGAGTGTTTGTTAAAAGCATTTTCATTCTACGTAGTATCAACCATTATGGTGACAATGAAGCTGAAGGAAGCTGTAAGTACGTTTATCTATAACATTGCTTTATTCATGCAAATATAAAAAAGAAGAGTAAATCATACTTAAAAAGAGCGCTACAAAGGTGGGCCATATCAGTATTTGTTGACCTTTATATACTGTGAGTATCTCTGTTAGTTTTAATTGATGTCTTGTCCAATTATCACTGCAGTCTGTCAGTGTTTGGCAATATGCTGTTTGGATTTTAAGAAAGATCTCTTTGACATATTAAACATCTGTGCAATGCTCCTCCAACTTGGGAACAGATGACTGGGCTTCTCTGAAGTTCTGTTGCTGCCAAATGACATTGAGCCCAATAAAAACCAGCTCTGTTGCAGTGTGCTTCTGGTTTTTCAAAATCAAAATCTTTTATCTCATCTCGTCTATTACTTTTACTTTGCCTTAAACCAAGTTAAATTTAAAAGAACAGTTTGATATTTGGGAAAAATATGCTTATTTGCTTTCTTGTCCAGAGTTAGAAGAGAATATTTATGAAGCTACAGCCAGCAGTCTGTTAGCCTAGCACAAGACTGGAAACAGGAAATTGTCTAAAGCTTGCTAATTAACACTTTATATCTTGTTCGATTAATCTGTTAAAAAATGCCATTTTACTGGGTGGTTATGTTGCCAGGCAACTACTGAAGACTCCAGGAAGTTAGTGGTCAGAGCCAAGAAATAGTTCAGCACATAAAACCACAAATTATTGTTTTTAGGACAAATTGGGGCAGCAGTAGCTCAGTCTGGGGACTTGGCTTTGTTACTGGATGATCACTGATTCAAGTACCCGCACGGACCAAATACAGAGTGGACTGGTAGCTGGAGAGATGCCAGTTTGCCTCCTGGGCGCTGCCGAGGTGTCCTTGAGCAAGGCACAGAACCCCCAACTGTTCGGGGCACCTGTCCATGGGCAGCATGCTCGCTCTCTCATACTGATCATTATGGTAGTACCCCTCCTGATTGCATAATACATAAAGTTGTGACTAGGTCACCTCTATTTCAGTCCTAGGGACCTTTTTATTATGTGGCAGCCCATGCATGTTGCTTCAG
>JAOVVB010251862.1:0-20250 GCA_028570985.1 Heterobranchus longifilis | reverse complement strand
ACACACACACACACACACACACACACACACACACACACACACACACACACACACACACACACACACACACACGTCATTATATGGTTGAATTGAAATATAAAATATTCAGCACTCTTGCATGGCCTGCACACCACTGTTTCTTAGCAGAATATATCACATATCTTACAGGGATTATATAAACAGGTGTGTCAGTGCCATATATGGATCTAACTGTATCTTCAGATATCATTAGCACGATGTTAAGTTATATATACAGGTGTGTCACTGCCATATATGGATCTAACTGTATCTTCACATATCATTAGCATGATGTTAAGTTATATATACAGGTGTCAGTGCCATATATGGATCTAACTGTATCTTCACATATCATTAGCATGATGTTAAGTTATATATACAGGTGTGTCAGTGCCATATATGGATCTAACTGTATCTTCATATATCAATAGCATGATGTTATATAAACAGGTTAAATGGGATTAGGGCAAAGAGATGACTGTCTGTTGCAGCATGGAGACATAATGAGTGGATGGAGAATGTGCATGTCGGCAAACACCTGTGAATGTCTTTAACACTAAAACACTAATAACTCCCGGGATGCTCTTCTGTAGCTCCTTCTGTGGTTTTATTCTATATTAGTGCTGATTAGTAAACTAGCCTTGCTTGGTTGGTGGGGCAGTAGGACAGATAAGACACAATCTGGACAACAACACTGTCATGGATTTGATGCATGTGAGAGTCATACCCAAACAGGCTTACTGTCTCTGCTGGTTCTAGATGTTATCCATCTGTGAGGGCTGCAAGTCTGACACCCAAATCAACAGAATTAGCCATATTGTTCCATCTTCAAATGAAAACTCTATTTCTGTTGTTTGCTCTACACAGCTGTTAATTGTAGGGGTCATGGCTGAACATAGATCTATATATAAATAAATGTAGTTACCTACTAACCTAGACCAGCTGCAAGCTCTTAGACTCGGGGTACCATACAGCTGTTGTCTCCGACCTGGTTATAGAAAGTGAGAAATATTTTTTTTCCTCGTCAAACTATTTTGGAACAATTGTGCTTTAGGGTTACTGTTTTTTTTAAATTTTAATATATTGCTATTTCAACTCCAATATATATGGATACACCACTGGCGTCAGGCTACTAACGGTAGCTAACATTAACTAACTTTAGCTTATTTTCTAGGTTAACTTGACGAGCATAGATCAACCGTTCCCAGAGTCTAGTGAAACATCTATGGTTAAAGCTTAACATTAACTGTTGACGTTAATGTTAGTAAGTTACAATCAGACATTACACGACTTTGTACAAAGCTGGCAGGGTAAAGTCAATTTAATATCTGTTTCAACTGATTCGAACATTTGCGTTCGCACATACAGCTCCTCTGGGTAATGTGTTCAGGCCCGGGTTACAGTACATGTGTGAAAGGGGCTTATGAGTCGGCAAAGTTAAGTTATAAAATCATACAAATAATAGCTTCAAGTGCTAAATTCTCTGAGACACACATGTGCACGAACAGTGATATGTGAAAACCCATACTGCACATTCACAGCTAGCCTTCATAGACAAATGGTACACGCACGCGCGCACACACACACCTTGCTGCACTGTCCCTCTAGCTATACTCTCCATCACTCAGAGTTATGTTAGCTACACTGTGCCTTCCGGAGCAGCCACAGACTCATCCCCATAGACCTGTCGTACATGGTTCAGTGCTTCATTTTCAATTGTTCTTTAGACCCTCATAAATCACCTGTGTGTGTGTGTGTGTGTGTGTGTGTGTGTGTGTGTGTGTGTGTGTGTGTGTGGGTGTGGGTGTGTGTGTGTGTGTGTGTGTGTGTGTGTGTGTGTGTGTGTGTGTGTGTGTTGTGTGTGTGTGTGTGTCAGCGTGTTGTGATCTCTGCCAGCTGTTAACACATTAGCAGTGTGGTCCTGGAATACTTGACCCTCAAGCATGCACCTGCCATGTTGCTCTTCATTTACACCTTTTAAAGGCTGAATTATGTGAACCTTTTAAGAGGGTTATTTTTTCTCTCATGTGTCCCCTTCATGGCAAATGTCTACTGTCTCTTTGCTCTCTCATCTTCATTCATAAATGTTAAATCATACATTTTCATCCTCTGCCATTTCTGCTTTCCCACACTTTTGACACTCCTTATTTTCATGTCACCATTTTTCACAAATAAGCCCTCTTCCTGTGTGCTATTAACCAGCTGGCCCTTCTATCCTGATCTTTCTGATTCTGTCATTCGTCTCTCATTTCAGGTGTTATGCTGTCTAGTGCTACACTGCAATCTGTAATTTCAATAATGTCCAGTTCTTAGGTGATCAGCCGATCATGGACAAGGATCCTGGAGAATATCATCTGTGGCACATTCTCCATGTTTCAGCATCTGCCATTGCAAGAATATAAATCCAGCCCCTAGCCTAGATGCATCCTTAGCGACAAGATTCGGCTTGTGGTTTGTTCCATTATTGCTGGTCCTTGCTCCCCGTTTATGCCCCATTAAATCTCTTCTTAAATATAATGTTTTCCTCGGCAGTACCCAGGCCACTTATTTAGGATAGCAACTTCTGCAGTAGTGAGTTTCAGCTTTGTCTCAAACAGCTAGGCCGCTGGTCATTCTCAACAATATTCAACCTAATTCTTCTGCCATTCTCTCTGCTCAAAAATCCCTCGGGTGCATATAGCTGGTGTTTTCTTTTCTTTTCATGAGCCTCTTATTTCCACCTTTTAGTGGTAACTCATGGGATAAAATACCTCCTCTGGCCTCTGTTGGCCCTTTAACCCTCATTGAAGTCTAAACTCTGTCTCCTCTGGTCTCCAACAGCCCTGCAGCCTTTTAATTCAAGCAAAGTATATCCATTCTGTCTCAGCTTTTCTCTAATGTAAGTCTATATCTAACCTCAAAAATATAAGTCCTTTATTTTATTTTGTTTTTAAGTATTATTGATAGCACAGCTGAAGGTAGACAGGAAAGGAGGGAGAGAGAGGGGACGAAATGCAGCAAACGTACGGTCGTCCTTTAAAAACATGATTGGCAGTGTCCGCATGTTGAAGTGTCTTGAGTGCGACACTGAACCCAAAGTTGTTCCCCAGGCGCTTTACAGCGACCAAACCCACCGTAATGCTTAGGATGTTAAATGCAGAGGTCAAATTATACTATGTTGTGCTGTGTACAATTGCATGTGACCGTAAACAATTAAGTTTAAAGTATAGCCTGACAGATTTAGCTGTCACAGCCGATATTGGTTCATCACAGACATATCAGTAGTATTTTTTTTTTCAGTCCACAGAACATATAATGCAGAAAACGATGCTTGGGGTGATTTAGAAATGGTGTCATGTAGTTTGTCCAGCTGAGCATGGTCAGCAATTGACATACAGTACTGATGTTTTTATAGCTATTTTATTTTTATTTATTCTTCATTAATTTCTAGATTTGGTTGACATTGTATGTATAATGTGTAATAATGTTAAATATTTGAAGTTATTTGTTTAAGAAAGCAGTCTTCTGAGTATCTTTGCATAGTCATATCGGTGCACAATCCATTTAGAAAAGGTCTATTTTCATTTCAGCTCAGATATTCTCTTTGTCGGACACCATATTGGTAAGTGAATTTTTCGTCTCTATTATCGATATCGATCTAAAAAATCCCATATCGGTCGGGCTCCAGTTTAAAGAGGGTAGTGTCAGACGGAATAATGGAGTGGCATAAGTGGCCATTTAATCTGAATATCAGGCAACAATGTCGCAAATCCACGGCACGTCCATGGTAGTCGTCTGGCGGACTTACCAAACAGTACCGGGATAAAGCCTTACTTCCTGTCCACACAGGAAGTGTGTGTTCATGTTCCCGTTCCCAAAGTCGCTTCCCTTACTGGAAACAAACAACAACCTCACAGTTATCAACTTACACAGAGACAATGACAAGTTTTGAATATTTGGATCATGCAATAAGGCAGGCCTGCTCTGTTGCTTCAGTGAATTATTGTAAAGATCTACAAAGAATAATGTTTACAACATTTTTGTGGAGGTGTTCCACCGAAACAGGTTCCCTTCCAACACTGTTTTGCAGAGGCACCGTCGGGGCGTGGCGCCGCCCAGGATGATTGTCATTGGTTTAAGGAAATACAAACAGGCCAGGGAGTTTTTATCACTATCCAGGAGTGAAAGTGCATTCAATCCAGACTTTCCCTCAGCAGTGCTGTGGAGATCAGTCTGGCTACACAAGTTTCCCCACTCAGATTTAGTCTCGGGAACAACCCGGCAATTCTCCAGCCATCAGCCCTTTTCTTTAACCTTCAGGCCCAACATTATTGGCTTTCAGAGTGATACAATCTTTTCCAACATTGATTATCCAAGTCTTTTTCTTATTTTGTTGATGTGTATTATACAAGAAATTCATTTGGGAAAAGCACTTAAAGTTTTATAATTTAAAAAGCTGGCATTATTAATTTAGCCCATTTGGAATTTGTCTAATTGCATTTACATTGTTAACTTTAAAAGAGGAGCAAGAATTGCTGAAACATCTCTTAGGATGAACATAAATATTTGAAGAGTTTCCTGGAAGAGGTGTGATATCACTGTGGTGTGACTAGGCAACTTGCTTGTGGTACCACTAATAATGAAACGTATTGTCTTCCATTGTAATGCAAATGTAAGGAGGGAAGAAACTGCTGAGTTCACTATCTTAACTGCAGGTGCATTTTGACTGCGCATTTCCTAGACACTTAATTAAGTGTGTTTAGATTCTCACATTGTATCAAAATATGGCTAAACATCAAAGTCAAAACCCTTTATGATCATTATGAATGGGGGGGGGGGGGTTACATGGAGGTGCGGTGAGTCTATCTTCTGCCTTGGTGAATTTACAGCTCACAGCAACTTAATACGATATAGTCTCTGGCTTATCTTTGATACCTTGTCTGCAAAAAATGTTGATGCACGTCATTAGCTTTGTTAGCATGCATTAGTTCGGAGGGCTAACTTGACTTGTTTACTATATTATGTCAACTTTGCTGTCACTCTCAACCCTGCTCAACCCCATTCAAAAATCTGGCAGATTAATAAAGCGTTGCTTGGTCTTCTATATGAGAGAAAAATGAATGTGTGATGTGCTTGTACTAACATAAGTCATTTTAATTGAGAGATGAAATGTGGTCTGTATCCGTTGCCTTTATTTACATGCAGTAAAGCTGTCTAACAAGCTGCGCACCGTGCACAAACTGTAATAAAACAGGCTTACACCACAGAACGAATAGTCGAATCGTTGAATTGAACAGCAAAATATACAACAAAATTATATATTTGGGCTGTGTATTGGCAAGAATCTGGTGATACAATATGTATCATGATACAGGTGTTACGATTCAATTTATTGCGATATGTTGCGATACTGTAAGCGAGGCAATGTATCGCAGGTATTTTTTTTCTAATTTTAGGAAAACTGTCATAGTCATATATTAAGAACACACCACCATATGTGTACGTTGTTACGTTGGAGTGGAAGAGTGAAATGGCTGAAGATAGATTACAACTCTGCAGTCAGGGTGTAAACAACACAAAATGAACCACTGTCTGCCACGAATGTTGCATGTAAACTATTAATTAAAAATCTATACAGTGATTTTGAGAGTCAATACAGTATCACAAAACATAATATTGCGATACTCGAGTGTATAGATATTTTCTTAAACCCCTAATAATTGCTGTTATCTTTGATAAATATTGGTTTAATTATGAAATATCTAAAAGATATACATCTTTTTAGCGACGAATTCACTTTGAAATCCCACCAGCTATATTGTCATGTAAAATAAACTCCTGTCATTTCAGGACTCAGTGCGTTGGTTGGTCTTCATCTATAAATTGCACTAATCTGATTACAACATTCAGAACTATATTATCATTTGAGCAAACAAATGTAGGCTTTTTGAGGAGGCACACCAGGAGGCAAAATGTGTCATCTTCAAACTTGGCTCGAAAAGGACGAGTTAGAGAGGGGTGGCAGGATGCAGGGGTACACACACACTATACAAAGATAATCCCTCGCCTGTCTTTATATGCCAATGCTTTGCATTTGCCACTGGACTGTACAATTCCTGTCAGAAGAAAAAGAAAAGCGGTGAAAATGATGCATGGTCAGGTGACTTTGGTTGCAGCTGGTGCTGTCTATCTTCAGGTTGGAGAGGGATAATAACAAGCGAGATTGCTGCCAGCAGGCACTGTTCCTCGTAGGGAATCTGTTCACTTTGTGGCAGCAGCGATGCACGATAAGAATATATGTTGTCAATGTCCTCCTGCTGTGGCATGATGAGAAATAAAGCAAATGCTTTTGGCAACTGTGTCCCAGGGTGCTGTGTTTCAATAAGCCTAATAACTCAAGTCACTAAGGATTTTCCCTCCTATAGAGAATGTGTAGGTGTTCATGTGGAGCAGTGAAGGGCATGACGGGGCAATATCAAACTGGTTGTATTGAACAAATCTGCAGGGAAGGTCACAGACGGGGCAAGCTTAAGCAGCAGCATGCGTATGGTTGTTTTCCTGAGACGCAGATTTCCCACATCTTTGGCAACATATCCCTCTTAAGTACGGCTACATTTTTCAGGTTGAGACTGTGAGCTGAGTGAATGATAGTCACGTTTAAAGCACATTAAGTGATTGATAGTCACGTTGAAATCACATTTTTTAAACAGTCAAAGTTGGCCATCAGTCAATGTCTGTTCTTCAGGGGAGGCAGCGGAAGACAATCTTTCTCTCATTCACTCTCACACACGCATACTAAGTCATACTTAGTCTGTCCTGTGGTCTGATGTCAACTCGTGAACCACTCAAATGTTACCATGTACACATGCACATTTTAGGATGGACTAATGTAACATATTGGTTAGTCCCCCCAGGACTCCGCAATTCCGCGATTGCGGAATTTTCCGCGGAATCCTGGGCCGTCCGTGGAATACCGCAGAATAGTAGTAGTAGGTATTGCAGAAAATTCAATTTTCAGATCGTGGAATTTCCAAAGTCTGCTGCGGATTTTAGGATTTTTTTCCACAGATTCCTGGGGGGACTAATTGGTTGATGTGGAGCGAACAAATGAAGCTTTGATAGACAAGTTCCCAAAAAAACAGCTCGAGTTCTTTCAAACTTGAATCCCACACTACTTACAAATGCTGTATTTCTATTGGCAGAAAACACTGATGAACACAGCAAATAGAAAAATGATTTACGGGCCTATATATGTGAGGACCTCAAGATTTTTATTATGGCACTATACTTCCCTATTGATTAAATAACATTTATTTGAGCTACAGTGTAACATGCACTAAATCCTTGAGTGAAATTACTCAGCACAATGTGTCTGCTGTGAAATAAAATCAATACGCAAAGGGGGGAGAGAACTGCTGGAGGTAATGGTACAGTTTTTTTTAATTTAAATTACAAATGCCGCAAACGCATTGTCTTCGTTAAACTCATTTACAGCTTTTAACAACGTTCCCCCTCTCTTTTGAGTGAATTCCCATTTGATGCCAGACATATTTCCATTCTAAATTGCTTTGCACTGGAAGCAACAACCATCTGTGTAAAGGGAATGCCCCGCATTGAAATCAATCTTCTTCAAAGGCAAGGGAGGATATTTCAGGAGCCCCCTGGCTGTCTGTTATAGCCCATAAACAGACGATGGTATGGTGTGTGTGACCATGCATTTCTGTGCTTCTGCAAGTGTGTACTTACAATATTTAACAAGGTCTTTTAAATAATTAAAGCAGGTAAATGGGGAAACTATTGGCTCCTGCAGTTTACTGGATTCTATCTTGACAAGACAACAAACCCTGACAGTATTCATTCTACTGTTTTTATCGTTGTTTGTGTTGCAGAAATCTTGAACACACGGCATTTATTCAGAGAATGCGGCCCCGATCTTGCCCAAATCAAAAGTGGCTTTCTGCATTTTTGCAGGATTCTTATCAAACCTCTTCTCTTTCTCCACAACAACCACTGCCCATCTCTTTTTGAGATGATCACATTTGTGTTATTCTCTTCTACACCCGAAAATTGCAGCTACATCCTGGCTGCCCTTCATCCTGTGGGATATTCTCTAAGCACTGCTCAATCTGGGTTTCTTTTGGGACCTCTGGCTATCCATTTATGGCCCCTATCAGCTTCACACACGTGCAAGTGCAATATTGACTTGCCCTGAGTCCTGATAACATCTCCATTTAATCCACAACCACCTAGTCTGAGAGAGGGGTTTAATAAATGAGAGAGAGAGAGAGAGAAAGTAGACACTGACACATCTCACTGTTCACCCTTTTATCTTCAGTCTGTCTATAGGACATTAGTAGTCTCTAAACATGGTTGGTTTGGGTGAATTCAGAATCAGTTGAGAGGTACCGGAAGCCAAAAAAAGCAGAAGCAGATGGGGAAACCTGGATGTGGGAGAGTTTGGAGAGCTTGTGGGGGTGACTTTGAGGCAAAGACATGCTGGAAAACCATTTGGGAGCTCAGGAGAGGGATGCATCATATTGATCATTTTGATTGGATTTGAGATTTTAGTACAGAATACACAAATAATAACTTCTGTCTTGCTTGTCATTTGCTGCCAATGTTTGCCCTTTTTAGCTGTGACAGCAGCCATTCTGAATGGCCAAACATTTGCAGAGTTTTAAGACTTTCAGAAGTCATCATGTGCATTGAAGTAATCTTGAGGGTTGGTGTTTTGAAATGTTTCAGATTCTTTTGCTCCAAGGCCGTGCAATCACTGGCCTTCCATGCACCTACATATAGGACAAAATAGTGTGATTTGCATCTAATTTCCATAGTGTTGTGAGGTGAGAAAATGCATGTCTAAAATGTCAAAGTCTCAGCAGCTAAGAAAAGCAGCCTTATAGTTTAGCTTCTTGTGTAAGTGAAAAAACTGAAGTTATGACGGCTTTTATATGACAACTGTGACATTTCCACTGTGACATCCCATCAACACTCTTTGCACATGGTGTATATGGCAATTGATTTAAATTTTGGAAATACAGTGCAAGCTCTTCTACATGTTAGAGAATTTGGGTCACACTTCATAATACAGCATATTAAATGAAACCATAGGTTGTTTTTAGAGTCTCCATAATGTAGAATCAGAATAAGATTTATTGCCAAGTAGTTTTTACGTACAAGGAATTTGTCTCGATGATACAGTGCATAACAAGAAACGACACAAAAACAAAAAGTATACATAAACAAATAAAAACAACAACAAAAGCAAAGCAAAGAGCATATGTACAAGTGAAAAAGAAAGCTCCAAAGACATGTGGTGTGATTAACTCTAAGTATAAATAATATTACAGTAGGAATAAACAGTACGTTCTCTATGAGAGCTGCATAGTTTAGAGAATATATACAGGGAATATTGACAGGAATGTGCAATATATGAATCTGCTATTAACCCATAAAAACCGATAAAAGTAGAATTAAAAAATAAGATTGCATTGTTGTAATGCATCGTGCTATGAGCTGAGTACTCCAGTGTGCAAAGTTTATAAAGTGCATGTATGTATAAACATAGTTTTGGTTTGTTTGATATAGTGGTTTTGATCTGTAGACTAGTCTGTCAGCGGATGCATTTGATGTTCTCTCTAGCGACACCGCCATTACTGCAGTGGCACAATCAAACGGAAACCATTTTCACTGACGTTAAGCACAGATATTTGGGTTAATTAAGGCCAGCAATTACTCTCTCGGATGCAATTAGCCAGTGTAAACGTGGATGTTTCTCTGTCTCAAAACACTACTTTTAAATTGATTATTACAGTTTTGTAGTAATTAAATCCAGCCACTTGCGACTTTATGATTATAAATCAACAAATTTGCAAGCCATCATTTTTTGCATTGTAATCAGATTATATGTTAATCAGAGTATTGCCTTAGATGATAACTGCACAGTGATTTGCAGTTGAAAAGACAAAAAAAAAAGGAATTTTTTTGTCGAAACCATTATTAACCATTATTTTAATTGCATTGTGATGGCTTTATTTTCAACATGAAACATTTCAAAATGCCCTGGATATTTTTCTTGACAAAAGTGGTTAAAAAGTAAAGCAGTGTTATTGCGCAGGTTTAAAAGTGAGATGCCCCCACAGTAATGGTAGCGTGTCAAGTTTCGCCTTCAACCCCGATTTGTTTGTTACAATCCAGCGCTATTTGTTGTCAGTGAAAAGTATCACCCTGAATCGAGGCTATGGCATGCTGAACCGATAGCCTTTGTGAAAACAAATGAGCGCTGATGATTGCCAATGTATAAATCTGATGTATGCAGATTGTGGTCAGGCTGTATTTGATATTTGTTCTGACCTTGTGCCTCTACTCCATTTGAATATAAATCCAAACAACTGGCATTATGCAATACAAAGATGAAAAACTCTGCTGCTGTTGGCATCCCCGCAAACAGGAAAAGCTGAAGACCCTTTTCCCTGGCAGTCGTCTATGGAAGTTTTATGAATAATGCATTAAGCATGAGGATTGGGAGGTAGAGAGGGTGCCAGTTTTGAGCTTTAAACATAGAATATTTGACATCTGAGTGAACATGGACTGACTGTAGATCTCTGCTTTGACAAACACATCCTTCACTTGACTGTGCTTCTCGGCCTGGCAGGGGGCCAGCCATCTTAATTTCAACTTGTCAGTGTGAATTTAAAAAAAATGTGGGTGTGTGTATTAGGGCTGGGTAATATACCGATACAGAGTACACAATATATCGCAATCCATGCTGGTTTTGAATAGTGGCCGTGTCCTACACCGAATTTACTTCAATTTACTTTTGTTCTTTATTATTCTGTATAACTGCGATCACATAACTTAAAACACTTAAAATCCAGGCCCACAAAGATCTTTAAAGGAAATTTAATATTACATTTCTTATCCCAAAGTTATTAATAAATGCAAATATTTAGAGCATTTGCTGCTCTATCGTTACGTGTATCAGCAAGGAGTACCTCATGATATATTGCCTTCTCGATTTTTTTTTAGCACAGCTGTAGTGTGTGTGTGTGTGCGTGCGTGCGTGTAATATCTACATAGTATATATCGGTGCTTAGCCGACAATATAAGAGGATTTATATTGATGACAATTAGACGACAATTTAACTGTACTGCCAATTTTAGTGAAGAGTGACCTTGATGAATGTGTTTTATTTATGGTGTCTTTGATAAGGGTGTGCTGAAGACACTGTGTTGAGCCACCAGCAGGAAGAATTGAGTTGCCAAGTATTGTTGTTAATTATTTTTAGATTGATTTATGTCAAAGTTTTAACACTACCAGCACCTGATGACAGCCATCCTTAGTATTTCATTCTCACCTTCTGAAATCCTAACAAAAAGATTGTGAATAACTTTTTTCCTGTGCCTTATAGTATGTATAACACCTGCAGAACACCACTGGATGTGTGTGCACCCTCTGGGGCAGACTTTCTGATTAAGAGAGCCATACTGTACATCTGTGCAGTTTTGACCATAGGCGCTGGAAGCCCTGCAGCTTCTCAGATTAGGAATTCGTCTCACTTGCCTGATAATTACATGCTGATTTTAATGGTCGTTTTTGAAGAGCCAGCCATTCTTAATGAAGCATAAGCCAATGCCTTAAAGCTTTCAATTGGAGTTCAATCCCTCCTCACTTAACACATTTGCTTCCTCAATTGAAATTCAGATCACTGATACTGTATACTGAACTTTTTAAATGTAGCTAACGAGTACAACTTACAAGTGAACATACTGTATGTCTGGCCGGCTCTGTCAGTGTGTCGGGAAAGAACGTCATACAAGTGTAGGATTTATTTAGAATATCTTAATTACAGTAAATACATGATATTTATTTGATTCGTATGTACAGAAACGTGTTATTCTAATGTTGTCATTTTTACAATAGGACTTAATGCCTGCATGCTGATGAATACAGAACACTAGGACTCAACTATCAATGATTCTCATATCACATATTTTTGACAATAATCAAGTGATTAGACAAGTAATGACAGAGCAAGTATGAGGAACAAAGTAGACCTTTTAAAATTTAGAATTCTAAATAAATACACCATTGTAACTCCCTGCAAGGCGCCGTCTCTGCAGTAATTAGTAGTTACCACATTTGAGGGGATGTGTGCAACATGCACCCTTTGGTGTAATGTTGTAAAATGACAAAACATAAGTCCAAACAGATGTTGGTGTCCTACCGCAGCCACTTGTCTAAACTCAAAACACCAGTGATGTGGCTATTGCGAGATACACTTTTGAATTTTGAAAGAACCTGGATAGTGACGAAACCAATTATGTTGTAACAAAAAAAATATCTTTAGGAATAATTTTGGCTTGTGTTTGTCACCTCAGCAAATGTCATGTTTTTGTGAAGACTAGTGTAGCAGAAATGTGAAGGTAAAAATAAACTGTATTCAGTGTATTGCAGCCAGCCTGTAGTTGTATCCAGTTAGGTCTTTACAGTATGTTATGACAACATAGATTCAATTGATAGTGATGCCTTGCATGCTACTTTTATCTAATGATAATACATTTAGGTTTTATTGCAGTTTCTAAAAATACTCTACAAAGTGTTTTATAGCCAGTAAGTACTTAACAGCTAAATGGAGCACTAGTAAAAACAGCAGGGGACAGAGAACCGTGAAAACCATCTAAGAACAGTTTCAGAACAGGGACAATAAAACAACTGTATATATATATATATAATAAAACTTTGGAGGTTGCAATATAAAGCTACTATAATAAAATAGTATATAACTAAATTAGCACACAAGCCAAATAAACAGTCAATAAAAAGGTTTCTAAGTTTATAAAAATAGGCCTGTCAGGGTGCTGCTAACCAGTGCCCTATAAGAGTCGGTTGCACACTGGCCAAATTCTAGTTTCTGCAGTTCTATTCATTACATTCAACTTCAATTAACCAGATGATTGTTGAGCTCCTATATTACCTGCAGGACATGGGTCCAAACTGCCAAACAGGAAGTGAGAGCATCCAATGGGCATCATAGTAGAGGGAACTCAGATTGTACCATGTTGAGTAGAGTGCAGAGGTTTTTTTTTTTTTCATTGTTTCAGGGAATAGCCCTGTTAAAAGTACCTTTAACAACCTATATTGTTATTGTTTGTTAGGATGATAAGAGTATTGAGTAGAAATTGTTTTTGTAGTTTCACATGTTATATCTGTCTTAATTGATTATGAACTAACTTTGGTTAGTCCTTTTCACTTTTGTTAAATTAACATTACAGTTTTTTCACAACCTCATCAAAACCAGCCTGAACTGCTTGTTTGGTGTACCATACAAATAAAACATACACCAAAGGAAGATTACTTCATCCGTGTGTCACCACTTCTCCAGTCTTTTACAGGGCCCTTGAAAAGTACTTAAAACATGATTCACTAACTTTATAGTTGTTTCACAGCTGCAGGGCTCTGACCAGAAATGCTGTTTCTTCATTTGATTTGAGTGGAAAACGCTATCAAAACAAGTTACTGCTTTGTAGGTGATCAATAAAATCTTAACATCATTTATGAATTTTAAAGTGACCAGATCTGGATGATGGTATCCTTTGATTTTGTTAAGCCAGTGTTGAGTCTTTACACTTACTATTAGCTTTAACATTTGCACCAATTCTAATCAATGAATGTTGTTAGATTTGGTAATTAACATAAGTGGAAAAGTAGAGTAGAGATGTAAATTATAAAGCTACAATATAATTGTGCTTGATACATGGCCAGATTAACGGCCCCTATTGGGAGTGTTAGTGTTTAACATTCTTTAACAGATGTACAATTCATTTATTACCAAAAACCAATTGACATGCAGCATTTGGGTGTCTGGGAAAATTGGTTAACTGCCTCACAACTCCACTCAGATCAAGCATTGATCTAGTGTCTTTATTGATGGGATACTTTAGAGTAAAGAGCAAAGAAGTACTTTGATAAAAAAAAAAAAAAGAACAAATTAAAGGCAAAGCAAATCGATTTGACGGCAGGAGGATGATGTATGTGGAATTGACTCAAATTACATTGCTCATTGATGTGCTTTTAAAGAGTTATTGGGCAACAATGGAGGTCAATAGCACAGAGGGATAAGCTACAGTATATCAGGCTTAGACCACACAAGCATTACTTATTAATAGGATCAGTTTATTGTTGGTTTTCGTCTTTTCATGTGATTTTATTTTATTTTTTTTTACAATAAGAAAACTCTAGAATAGCGTCAGCCTTATTCTTTCCACATGCTCCTGTAATGAATTGAGATTGTGGCATTTTGAATGTGAAATTAGCTGTGAGATCAGGGGCCTCAAACTCAAATTGGCTTGGGGCCACTGCTGGTGTTGTCATCTCATAGAAGGGCCACTTCAATGTGGCTGAAAATGGCCCCCGGGCTGGCAGTTTGAGACCTCTGCTTTAGAAGTTCTTGGGCTCAATTCTTGGGAAAAGAAATCCCTGCAGACAGTTAGACAGTTGAATTGTAAATGTAGCTTCAAATGGTGACGTCTGGGGGGAAACAATGTAGAACAGCAAAATAACAGCTGGCCTGTATCATGTACTGTAGCGCAAGTGGTTGTTATCGTATAACAATAAATTGGTTTCTTAGAGAATCCTTTGTTATAAGCTGAGTAGCTGCAATTCATCCCACTGTCGTGAGTTACCCTTAACGTTAACAGCCCCCTAAAACTGGTGTTATAAGTATTGTGAAGCACTAAGGCTCGTCACCCGTGTGTCCTAGTTGTGATTGTTTTGGAGCTACTTGTTCTCCACTTGGACCTGAGGTTCCTTTTAAAATGATTTGATGCCTTCAGGCAGCTATTCCCTCCCCCATCCACTTTCATCTACTCTTCTCTTCTGCTAGGTTGGCAAGTAACGATAATAGGACAGCTCCAAACCCCACCACTGCTCACAGCATGCATTGTACGGACTCAATAGTCCTGCAGATATCATCTACGTGCATTTGCAAACGCACGCGCTATCATTGCCTCCAGATATGAAGAGAGTCGATTACAGCCAGATTCGTAGGTTGGAACATCAAGGAAGAAACTGCGGGTGTAGAGATTTCACATTAAAGCTGCTTTGTACCTTTTCTAAAGGAGAGAAATGTCAACAGGCCTGTAAATGTTATGTTGGCCCATGTTAACATTTCTGTTTTTGTGTTGAAGGATCTCAGCTCACTTAACCGTTGCTCGTCAACACAGAGTGAAGTTAATCTGGAAACAACAGTAATCAAACTGCTGATTTTGTTTAAAGACGAGAAACGCACACAACCTGGCATTGATCATCTATATATTGACTTTCATGCAGGAGAACATGTCCATAGCAAAAATAAAATTGGAAATGAACTCAGAAATATCTTTGAGAGCAGAGTCCCCCCCTTCTCTCCCAAGTGCTTCATCAATTATGGAGGTAGCTGGTGCAGTTTGAGGTGCAGCATGCAGTGAAGCAGCAAGAGCAATAGGAGACAGCTTTCCCACCGTCCCACAACCCACTGCTCCTATTATCTGAAGCCATGAAGGTTAACAACACCAGGACAACAGCACACGCCATTATTATTCAATAAGTGTGGTCTACTGTGACACCGCTGTTGGCTGTAGTGTTTGTTTAGCACTGTTAAAGGATATCATTGAGAATCCCATTTTTGTCCAATGTTTTGATTGGACTAACTCTTTTAACTTATATGAAATATAATAATAGTAGTCACACTTCCTGTTGTGCTACACAAAAATCCATAAGGCAAACACATAAGGTTTATACCTTTTTATAAAGCTACAATCATAAAATAGTATATAACTAAATTAGCACACAAGCCAAATAAACAGTCGATAAAAAGGTTTATAAGTTTATAAAAAATAAACCTGTCAGGGTGCTGCTAACCAGTGCCCTATAAGAGTCGGTTGCACACTGGCCAAATTCTAGTTTCTGCAGTTCTATTCATTACATTCAACTTCAATTAACCAGATGATTGTTGAGCTCCTATATTACCTGCAGGACATGGGTCCAAACTGCCAAACGGGAAGTGAGAGCATCCAATGGGCATCATATACAAGGTTTTTTTCTCGTGTTTTCTTGCCATAGAAAGTCCCTGCATCAACTCCCACCCGCTGTGCAAGCACTGCACTTCTTCCCCTGTTAGGTGCTGCAGTCTGTGTCAACCTCCTGATCAAAGCTTCAGTAGAATAAGTCTCCACACAGCAGGGCCAGATCCTCTCTCCACAGCTATAACAAGACTGAAAATGTGAGCAAATAACTTTGCAGTCCAATAAGTAAACAGATTGTTATATTTACATGAAAATAGATTTATGAACACACATACATACTGTGGAATACATATTGCTTATGTCCATATGCTCAGTATCTGTGCTGTCAATAGTGCTCCACACTGTTACACTATACATTATTTGAAGTGGACATGCTTAAACCTCAAAGCGTGTTTGTGTGAAGGTTTTTTTTTATGACTTGTCACAGGACATCAGTAGCTTCACTTAAGCTGGCATAGAAGCTTATTGGAAAATATTAGTGAGTTGTTTGAACTCAGTCTCTTGATTTGCCTGATTCCATTGTAAATCTTTGATGATAGATCCTTGGTTAGAGCGTAATTATGTCTTGTGCATGTTGTCCCTGTTTAGGGAGTCCCAAAGCTTTATATTGAATTAACTTTGAGGCAGCAGATTGGATTTAACACAAATAAAGACAAAAGGAAGGACACACTCATTAAGAAAAGGCTCTAAATAGGCCTGATAAATGAGAACTGTGTTGTATATCACAGAAATACGTCTGTTGTGGGTGAGTCTGACAGCTTCATAAATCAATGTGGCTAATCAAATCAACGTTATAAGAGTTATGTCATTAGATTGAAATGAGACAAGCCCTTTGAGAAACTGCCTTTATTTGAACTTCCGGAGAGGGTTTGGGCTACTGCTTTTATTAAGATGTTGTGGAAAAAAACAATAGTTGCAGGAAGCATGTTTTTTCATTTGCATCACATCTTTCAAAATATTTTTTTATCATGATGCAGAAGATACAGATATTTCTCTTCACAGTTTTGACCATGAGAAAAAAATTAATCCACGTAGCAGCATTCTGAGCAAGTCATAAAAGTGATTGGGCTGTCTCAGTCTTGTCTTTTCACAAAGCTTTTAACCTCGGTGATTAGCCTCTGTCAGCTCCCTCAAGTCTTTCTGTGACACCTCTTTGGGTTTTTTTTTTATCGCCCATTTGTTGCTTTTCATTCTGGATGCTGGGAGAAAAATCATCATTAGCTCCCCGCCTTATCTACTCTTTATTTTACCCCTGTGATGAGCCTTGTCGCTGGGATTTGGCTGATAATGATTGGTGCAGCAGTGTAAGCTTAATGGCTTCTCTTTATCTTCAAAGGCTTTGATTCCTCATTGTTGTTGCTTAGCAGACAATTAAGGGGTAAAGGCCTTATTGGTGATGGATTTCAGCAAGTGTTTTTTTAAGTACACTGCTAAGCTGTAGCCCTGATTAAAAATACAGAGTGGCAGTACAAAGTATGACTTAAGGAACCTACTTTATTTATGGTGCTTGTTGACTTGTTTTGCATGTTTTTTTATAGATAGAAAACTTCCTTTTCTTACTTTACTTACTATTAACATTAATTGTTACAGGAAACCTGGAGTTAATAAAACACTGTTGGACAGTCATGTGCACTGAGACCCTTTACTTACTGGTGAGGTATAGAAATAAACCTTTTTACAAGTTATGTTTGATTGTATACTATACCAAGCCACTGAGTCAATGGGCATCATGCAGCAACATTCTCTTAAATTTCTCTCATGTTTTCTCTTAATTTTCTGTTAAGAGAAAAAGTCAACTCCTCCAGATGCATCAAACATTCTTAACCATCCAGATCTGCTCTTACCCATGTGTGCTGAATGATAAATCCCACTTGATCATAATTGTTTATTAGCATAAGTACAGCCCCCTAAACACTATATAAGGGCAGGTGTTGTACTCTGGCACATGCCCAAGAATTGGAGAGATGCCACCAAAAAAGCTAGAAAAACTGCAGTGGTGAAATCGACTTATGTTCAATAAACTTAAACACAGTAAACAGGATTTTCCATAGTGCCAGTAGTGGGAAAAAACCCCCCCCAGCTAAAACATAATAATAATAATAATAATAATAATATAACTAAATAAATATAATAATCTACATTTGATTATATGATGTCCTTGAATTTTTTTTTATGTTCCTCAAAACGTAATGTTTCCTTGCGGTGGACAAACAATCTGTGGACTTTCTTTGTTATCTTGGTAAATGCTCTTGACCACTCCTAAAATTTCCTCTTACAATTTTCTCTTACCCAGGAGAGCAAAAATAAGAAAACATTGGTAAATGGGTGTGGGTACTAACAAAATACTAACAAAATAAAATGAAAACAAATTGTGGATATGAACAGAAATAACAGGAAATTTGTTCTTGTATCACTTCCTGCATGAGGCCCATTGTCACCAAGGACAACTTGAAGAAAATGCTTAAAAGCCTTCCTTAGAGTCACAACATCAGACAGTCGGCTTTATCAGTTTATCACGTTTGCACCTTAGGTCTGCTCACTTGCTGTATGTCAGGAACTAATATATTACAGTATTTAAGTAGTCTGGCGGTTACCAAACAGTGCTGGGATAAAGCCTTACTTCCTGCCCGTGCTTTGTGATTGGAAAGCGCATTCAATCCAGACTTTCCCCCCACAGCACTCTGGAGATGGAGATAAGTCTATGCTAGACTAGTATTTAAGTAACAAGTGAAAATTTGATTTGGAAAGTTCAGATATATTTCACTTAACATGGACTTGATGGAGCAATCCAAAAGTGGTTATTGGATCAAAGCACAGTAACAAAAAACAAAAAAACATTTAGTTTCAGGCGATGCAAACAAGGATGATTGATCACATCGTAATTACAATTATGTACCCATTCAGTCCACAATACATTTCTGTCTCTTTGCTGTGCAAACACAGTGAGTAAAAGTGCTGTCAATTCCCAGATGTGACCAAAATCCTCCACATGTGGTCTCAAGTCAGGTCTTGATTCTTAGCAAAAGTGAGCACACAAACACCAACAACAAAGCTACTTTCAGGGGCAAATAAGAGAATCTCTTCTCACTTGTTTACTTACCTACTGAACAGGGCTGGCTCTAACATCTCTCTTGTACTTATATAATAATAATAATAATAATAATAATAATAATAATAATAATAATAATAATAATTATTATTATTATTATTATTATTATTATTATTATTATTATTATTATTATTATTATTATTATTATTATACTTGTATAATTGTGATGTAACAATAAAATAATCTTGAATCTTGAAAGGAAGGTAGCAGCATGTGTACATGTACTGAGTGTGTTTATTTAATTTCCTTGTGTCTTAAAATTAATGACCAAACAAGACTATTAAAAATAGCTTGGGTGGAAAAAAGTTGCTTAACTAATTATAGTCCTAATTAGGAAGTGTAGGCAGCTTAATTGACACTCTACATACTTTACTGGAGCTCGTCATGTCCTGACAGATGCTAATTCACTCTGATATCCTTGATCTGTGGATATTACAGAACTTGCTTATATAAAGTGTGCCATACATCTAACAAATCACAGCTTCTCAGGTCACAGTTCAGCATGTTCTGAAGTTCTTAATTTTTATTTATAGATGCTGTGGCGATGTTCTGTGCAATATCAGAGGTGAAATAAATGCAGTTCAGAATGAAACACTGAGCCTCACGCAATAACCACTTGCCTAAACAGATCTGTTTCTTATTGGCACATACGAGAAATAAAGAGAATTTGTGGCATTCGCCAATTTTCTTGGGTTTGGAACTTCTCTTAGGTACGAACGAAATTCTCAATTGGTCCAGACCTGACGTACGAGTCATATCGTCATATTTTTTTGGCATATTTCATCACAGCAACTTCAGCAGTCACTAGTGTGCACTACAGGAATTTCGGGACAATTTATCCCCGATTCACCCCTCCCGAACATCGGGGGAGAAATCTTGCTTGATCGGTACCGATGTTCGGTCCTGCCGATCTGTTTACAGCCTCATGGGGGCCGCCCCGGTCATTTCAAACATGTTTGATATTTAGGATTTAAAATCTGGATGATTAGGAGTAGTATTACGTCAGTGCAGAGCAGCTGACGGTGTTACCAAGCAACGATCTAGCCCTTGAGGCTAACGTTAGCTAGCATGCTACTGTT
>JAOVVB010251849.1:0-17893 GCA_028570985.1 Heterobranchus longifilis | reverse complement strand
CACTTCTGTTTACATTCGACTGGTCTCACCGATGCTCACGCCATGTGCAACGCAGATGATACTCCGACATCCCACACAGAGCTGGAATAATTTCTGCAGGTGGAAACATTATATGTCAGGATCAATTATACACGCTCAAAACTTACATGCACAGCTTGAAGCTCAAGATTAGCCTTGAAAATCCACAATCACGAAGCTGTCTTAAAGGGATAGTTCAGATTTTTTTTTAAGTAGTGTTGTATGAGGTACTTATCCATAGTGAGTGTATTACCACAGTAGATGGCGGTCGGCACGCCCCCAGTTTGGAGAAGCAGCTGCTGTGGACGGCGCCACACAGTAAAACATATTTATGCCACCTATACGCTATATTTAGAATATTTTCACCACTTTATCTTGCTGTCAGACAGCCCTTTACGACAGGGAACTGAATCCGGTATATCGCTCTCTTCAAAGCTACCAGACTACTTTGACAAAAACAGTAATTTTACCTCGCAGAACACAGGAGTTGCTGGTCTACCGCTGTCTCGATCGGTTAGTGTGTTTGTTAGTTCGGTAGTTCCTAACCCTTTTAAAACACTAAAGCCACACAATAAAACTAACTAACTAACTGATCGAGGCAGTGCACCGCTGTAAAGGAAAAGGGGGCGCTGGATTTATGGCACAAGACAAAACAAGAGCACCATTGTGAAATGGAATGCAGCACAATAATCGTTCAAATCGAATATCTTGTTTTTAGAATCATTGGAAGCCAAAATTATAATTGAAAATAAAATTTGCTTAATCGCCCAGCCCTAATAAGTACTTCATACAACGCCACTTCAAACAATCCGAACTATCCCTTTAAGCCAGTGTAATGATGCACAGGGCCAAAGATGTGATTTCAACAGGTTTCTACTGTATGTTTTACCTCTAAAATATTGTAGCTGATGATCCTTCTGGCTATGCTGTACAACCCAGTTTTAGAAAAAAAAAAATATTTTTAATAAATTGTTTAAAAATGTACAGCTACATGCACTAAATATATGCACATACAGATTGATAAGGTAGTGCTTTAGATTTGTCATATAGATGACGTTGAGTTGAATGTATAATAAAAAGCTTTCTGGGGAAAGTTTAAGGCAAGGCTTTGTTCAGATTAACTGATTTTTTTTTTTAATTGCAAGTGATAGGCTGGATTAATGTATCTGCTTTGGTTGCTGTGAGTAAAGAAAAAGTGGTGGTGTGTTATTCCAGGACACAAACAAAACAGTAAGCTGAAGTCCTCTTCTCTGTCTCACCAGACAGCATTAGTGACAGAAACAGTACATTTTTATATGCAACCATTTCTGGTGGTACAGTCATGGTTGGTGAGCTTTGCTCTGGACATGGCGTCATGTGTCTTGTTGGATATGACAAGGTTAATTTCTATGGTTTAAACTCTTGATTTTGAGTGTTCAGATTGAGAAACATCCCTACAAATTAAGTTTTAAGATGATTTCAGTTCACCTACAGTATGAATGTGGCCTAAATCTCATTTGGAGAAATTGGTTTCTATGAGTTGTTTTTTTTTTAAACAATCTGATTCAAATGTTAAAAAGGGCTTGTGCTGCCAGTCTGACTCTGAACGTAGCCTAAAGTGTAGGCCTATGGAAAGGAAGTGGATGCTAAAAGAAGTTCCAAACCCAAACACGGTTGCATTCCCATTTCATTCATTTATTCCTTTGATTTCTACCATTCCTCAAATCCTTCATCTTTTCTTTTTTTTCTCCATATTCTGTCTTATTTCTTTTCCCCTTTCAGTTGATTTATGGATCAAACATCCAGGGAAACCAGGAATGTGTCTGCCATCAGCATGGGAACAGAGACTGTCATATCTGACATTACTTACTGACACTGTATGTGTGGACAGTGTCACAGAGACTATGCACATATGTCAGCCTGAACAATGTGATGGCTATAAGCCACTGTGTACTTATGGATCAAAAAGGTAGCTTTGCTCCGTGTATTTAATGTGTCCCTAATGCTGACTCTGCTAGACACACAATCCATGGAGTGTTTTCATAACACGTAGCTTGTGTTGTTTTATGTTCCTGCCATGAATGTCCTGTTGTAGTACAGGAGACCCTTAGTTACCGATGGCTGCGAGTTATGTTATGTATTAACATGGAGTAAGCATTTGTGTGTTTATATACATGCAATTATTCACAACTTGAATGGTCTCCAGTAGTGTTTTTTTTAAATACAGAATTTCTAATAATGTACATACAAATATTGATAATTGTTAGTAGTTTGATAATGTAATTGTCTAACACCATTCTATGCAAAGTTATGAAGAAAATAATTAAATTCATTCACATTGAGTCTGGAAATGAGCAAATATGTTGCCATAATTTATATTCAAATAAATAATGTCAATGGAAAACGGAACAGAGCATCAGTTCATCTGTTGAACCCAGCTGAACCCATTCCCCTCAAACTCTCTCAGTTCTTTGTGACTTTCCATCATCACACCAGTCGTGTATGATTCAAAGCATTTCATATTTCACTCATTGTCATCATGACATGCCTTGGTTTTCTGATTTTGATTGGTTGTAGCATTTTCCATTTAATTCAAGTTTTGATTTTGCCTTCCATCAGTGGCAGCAAACAGGACAAATAACAAAATGCTCACTAAACGTAATTATCATTTGCACTAAACTTTAGTATTTCATATCTTGTTGAGGTTTGTCTAATGACCTTAATGAATATGTAGAGTTGCTTGTTCAGATAAATGACATGGTTTTTCTTTCCTTTTCATAGCTTCTTTAGTCTCCCATCTGCGTGCTCCTTAACCTCAGGAAGGAATTTGAATTAGAAGACTTTCTACCACATCAAAAGATCACAGACTAACAATCAAGTGTATTATTTTTACAATGTGAAATAACGATTTTATAGAAATGCACTTAACATCCCTGGAAGTGATTCAGCTTGAAGTCTTCCATGTCTACTA
The DNA here is from genome assembly GCA_028570985.1 of Heterobranchus longifilis. Taxonomy (NCBI): domain Eukaryota; kingdom Metazoa; phylum Chordata; class Actinopteri; order Siluriformes; family Clariidae; genus Heterobranchus; species Heterobranchus longifilis. The sequence goes on along the minus strand of JAOVVB010251849.1, from coordinate 14,925 downwards.
AACTCTCCTTTAAGCTTGTCAGCAGCGCTCTGTAGCATGGTCTCTGCATGGCTCCTAACCTTCATTCCTAAAAGTATTAAAGGATCATTGCCAAAATCTCAGTTTTTGTACTAAATGTGCTACCTTCATTCATCTGCCATGTTATGCTTGTAGTTTTTGACTGATGACAATTTACACTGTGAAATATATGTTATAAAGTGACATGATATTGCTGTTAAATGTTGTACGGACTGTACATTTCATTATGATTTATAAGCACTTTAAATCAGTCATAGTACATATGCTGTCATTATTCATTATACAATGTGCCCTATCATGCTTACATGTCAGCCCTTATGTTGTTTCAAAAAGATTTAGTTAGAAGTATTCCATAGTTTTGAACTGCAAAAACTATATATATATTATATTTACACACACTCAGTGGCCACCTCATTAAGTACACCTGTACATTCTAATGCAATTCAATACAACAGCTCTGCCATACATTCTACCTTGACAACGTTTATAATGGTCAGTTTTTGTTGACATTGTTGGGAATGTGTACATTTAATTATATGTATATTATTGAGGTTGTAGTTTGCTGTGGTGTTGGACTAGACTACATTACATTGAGAGGTGTTTCCATATTTTTGTCCCCCCTATTGATATACATGAGGGGGGCAAAATATTAGAAACATCTCTCAATATAATGTAGTCCAGTACTGTGACCTCAGTGCTGTAACTGAACACATCCATGCCAGTGTCAAAAAAAACTGAAGCATTATAGACATCAAAAAGTAAAATTTATGGCAGAACAGCTGTGTTGGACTGTACTAGATTGTACAAGTGTACCTAATAAAGTGGCCACTGTGTGTACCGTTACCTGAAAAAAAGCCTGGATGTATATAAATTCAGGATTCAATCTCTTTATGTCAGTAGATATATATGGTGGGTCTGGGTCATAGACAGATTTGTATATCCTGGTGTAATAAAGACTTACTTTATTGAAAATGTGCCTTGTTCTCTCCATTATTGCACTTTTACACAGAAAAAGAGCGACAGGTTGTGGTAAGCTGTGGTCTCAGCAGGTTCAGGTTCCCTCCAGACTGTTCCAGAAACCTGTCAGTAGGCGTCCATTTAAAAAGAATAAGAGACAGGACAGTGTGACAACGCCTGGCCTATGAAAACAATCGGTACATTAAATTTTAAGAAATCCTGTACAGTTTTCCAGAAGATTCTCCAGAGGTTTTGCTTCTTTCTCTGTTATTCCCCTCTCCTGTAATGTTTTTTCTTGGCCTCTATTTTATTCAGTAACGCTAGTAATTTCAGTAATACGTCAATTGTGTAGCTTTATTGTTGAAAGTAAAGGGGATTTGAGTGTATAAGTGTAATAGAATTTTATTGACAACATAATAAAGGAAGAGATTCGGTCATGTCCCGCCTCTCCATCTGTGATTGGTCCCCTGCCTGTATAGGGCGGAACTTGATCGTGAATGGCTGGGAATATATCCAATAGATGTTTAGAACCAGGAACGTCATCCGTCGATAACCAATGAAAGCTCGCCGTGTTTGGGCATGGGCTTGGTTTTATGCCTGCATTAATACCCGAACAGCCCTTTTCCCCATCGCCTTACGCCAAGGGTAGGGGGTGTGCATAGGCAGAAATTAACCTATGCTTAAAACTTTCTTTAGTGAAAGTTCATACTTACATTTCTTTGTGTTTTAAACCTATTTTCACTCGCTTATCCAAAGCGTGTGGAGGCTTTTTTTTTCATCGCTGAATTTTCAACGTAACGTAACTTCATCCAAGGTAAGTTAACCAATCTATCTTCTATATCATGTTAACTGACCATATGTTAAACTTAAAGTGGGATTGGGGATTTAAAACCTTAAAACGCGTCGTCATGTGGCTGGAAATAGGCTAAACTAACGCTATGGACATTGGTAATCGGTGTTACCGTTAGCGGTTGTAGCATTAGCTAACGGCTACGTCGTTAACGTCAGATTAGTTTGTCATTTCCCCCTTTACCGTCAAAAAGCATACCGTTAAATTGATGTAATGCCCGTGTTGTTGTCGTGTTATAGTTTTAGCCACAGTTTCACGGTTTAAACTGTGTTATCTCACTTTGTTATTGTCATCAGGCGCTGTGTTAGCTCTCCCATTAGTGTGTATGGCAGGGACATGTCCCGACATGACGCAGGTTCTGCCCTGCACACACACACGGCCTGGTCCTTTTGATATTAAAGCCTAATCGTGTGCCCACCCTTTCAAACATGTTTCTAAAACGGAGTGGATCACATATTTGAAGAAACTTGTATTAATCTAAATATGACAATATACTATTACGAACTGTGAGAAACTTTGTTTGACATGTCCCTGTTATGTATCCATGTTTTAAGTTACCACCACCCCTTGCCAAGTGTGGTCCAATGACAGCTGTTAGGGGAAGGCTTGTTACTGGATAACTTACACATTTGGAAACACTCCCATGTCTCAGTTACTCCTGACTAGTACATACCCCCTATAGTCCCGATCTGTTCTTATTAGTAGACTACATACATTGTATATGCTGAATTTTATTATTGCAGTCCAGCTGCTCAAAAATGAACCAACCACTACATTCATTTCGTTGATAATTATTTTACATAATCTTTATCCCATTTGGGCTATGGAATAAATGACATTGGATCTTTGACATTTTGTGTTGGAGATTTATTGATATCATAAAAGGCTAGATGTCATCTGGGATTTGGTTATCTTAATTATGTAACTGCTGTCTTTTTCTGGGCTAAGTTCACAGATGCAAATTTGTAACTTATTTGAATGTTATAGCAGTGTGAAACAGTTAATGTCCACCTGCTCGGCCATCGGATCCACATTTTTCCCCGAGACCACATTGCCCAGCAGTGTCTTAGATATCCATAGACATGTGACACACTAAAAGTGGTATGGATATGGGCTAATAGGCGAATAATCTACTAATAGTTTAAGCTCTAATATGTGTTGATCTAGCCATACCTATGGTTTCAAAGTATCACATATATTTCTGTAGTTATACACACAATCTTGTCACATTATTAGTACTGAGACGTGGAGTTAAAAATTCTGTTTTTAGGTAGATCTAGTCAGTATTAATCAGCTCTATTTTCTTATCTGCATAGATGATCGACACAGTGACCGGACCCGGGGCACAGCCCTTTGCAGTTCAGCTGAAGGCCCTGACGGATCTGGAGGGCCGATACCAACCAAAGCTGAGTGGCTTGAGGCTCATCGAGAGCTCCCAGGACAATGGCCTCAGGATGACCGTCAGACTGAGGGAGCTGGAGGTGAAGGACCTGCTTTCTCTGACCAGGTTCTTTGGTTTCAGCTCAGAGACCTTCTCGCTGGCCATCAGCTTGTTGGATCGATTCCTCTCTGTAATGAAGGTTCGTAAACACACCTGAAAAGTGCATCTTGTTGGTTGTCTAGAAATAAGGTTCTATAATCAAATGTTCTTCCCCTGTCCTCCGCAGATCCAACCAAAACACCTGTCCTGCGTGGGCCTGTGCTGCTTCTACATTGCCGTGAAGTCCGCAGAAGAAGAGAAGAACGTGCCTCTGGCCAACGAACTGATCCGCATCAGTCAGAATCGCTTCACGGTGTCTGACATGACGAGGATGGAGAAGATCATCATGGAGAAGCTCTACTGGAAGGTGAAGGCCCCCACAGCCCTCCGCTTTCTCCGCCTCTTTCACAGCCACATCCAGGAGCAGCTCGACGCTGAGAGGTAAGGACAGACGGTCACATCAACCTGCGGGGCTGAACTGTGACTCAACAAGATTATATTTACTCTAGTAAAATGTGTCTTCTCATATTTGGCTTTAAAGAGAATACTAGCCAACCATGTTTTTAAAGCCAGCAGGCACAGTCCTTTGTGAAATCATGTAGATTTTTTTAGACGTGACGTGTCGGAAAACAAATATGAAAATATGTTCAAAACATTACCAGTGATATTATGTTGGTTGTTGGACTTAAGTTAAAATATATAAATTTTCATCATTTTTTTTGTTTGTCACTAAATTGACATGGGCAGACTGATGTCTGATCTAGTGCTCTCTGCCTCACATTCATCGTCTATATAAGTTGCCATCTTGACATTAAAAGCATTTTCTTTTAACAGCAAGAAGATACTGAGTCTTGAGAGACTGGAGGCTCAGCTGAAAGCCTGTCACTGCTCATTTGTCTTCTCCAAAATAAAGGTAGGCCAACATTTTACAAGTGACAATATGTATATTGTCACTTTGTTTATGATTGATTTGATTGCTGTGGGTATAAAGGAATATCGTAAACTTTATTTTCCGCAGTTTCATTTCGAGTAACAATTTAGATGTGACTATAAAGGCTTCGAAAGTCTGGACATTTTTGATTTAGGTACTTTGATAGCGCTTGAATTTTGCTCTTAAAAAGCTGCATGAACTCTGTATATTGTATTGGATCATTTCATAATGTCAGAGTGGCATCCAGCAGTTCCACTTTACTAACCATTTCATTAAAAATCAAAAAGTGTTCATGTTTGTAGTGGCAGTCCAGGTATAGAGTAGTCCATCTGTGTTGAGAATATACATTTTTAAAATGCCAATTTTCTCAGACAAACATACTTACTGTGTTTGCAGTTTGTTTTTAATTAAGACGCTATACTCTGTTTCTCTGTAGCCATCTCTGCTCGCCATGGCTCTCCTGTGTTATGAGGCCCAGGAACAACACGACCCTGAATACATTGACAACATAACAGAGGCCCTGAAAAGTCTGCAGCAGCAGCTGACTGTAAGTACCAACCATATGTGTTCTGCAATTAACAACTCAAAAGTAATAGTTTTGATTTAAGAAGTTTTAGTGTAGCTTTGTTTGGTTAAGAGCCCAAATATTGCTGCTATACTATATTGCTATGTGCTACTTCAATAACCTTGCACATATTTATACAGTTTACTCACACCCTACGTCACTTCCTGTCTAATGTACATAGTTGTCCTGTTTACAACTCTTTTATTGTTTATAGTATGTTATCAGATGGTTTTATATATTCTTTATATTTTGAGCTATTTTAAGTTATTTTATTTGTTGCTTATTTTCTATTTATATCTTACTGTTCTTGTGCAATACCTGCTGCTGTAACAATCATTTCCCAAATTGGGATTACTAAAGTACCTCTGTGTGTCTATCTATGTATTGCTTAATGTTAGGATTAGTGGAACATTGATAACCATTATGATATGGAACACTCGGGTGCACGATAAACATTTGATGTTTTTCCGTCTGTTTTTTCTTCTGTGCAGATCAGAGACGGGGACCTGGTTTGTGTGCGGGAGTTGGTTGGGAAATGCCTGGCTGAATATGCCACCACCAGGTGCTCCAAGCCTAACAGCCAGAGGCTTCGCTGGACTATTTCGGGAAGAACTGCACGTCAGCTGAAGCACAGCTACTACAAGATCACTCATCTTCCCACCATACCTGAGTCAGCTTGTTAAACCTGGGGGTACGAACAGGTGACCTTACATGCAGAGAAAAATTACAGCTGTCCCCAAATTGCCTTTTTGGATGTAACTTTTTGGGCGACTTTCTTGCAGTATGGTCACCCACGTACAGCTCCAGTTATTTTCCTTACAGATTTTCATCTGTGATGATGGATTTCTTTAAGGAAAAGCTAAAAATGTTACATTTTCCTCAACTTTTGTTTGCCATCACACATTGATCAAGCACACTGTATTTTGTCTGCCCCAATGACGAGGAGTAATGCTTCGTCGGAGAGGTTTATCTGCTGCCATCCTGCTAAGTTTTACTTTTCTGGTTGAGTTGCTTGCACAAGTGTACAGTATGTTCTTGTTAAAATCCGTACCACGGTGTTTGGTATTTCCTGGTACGGGTTGCTGGTTTTAAGCTAATAAGTATAGAACCACCTAGGTCCTCAGTCCACCATGTGGAAGAGGAGGGAGAAGGATTTTGTGAACAGCAAAAATGGAACCAAGAAATCGGGCCCAAAATCCTTAACTCTCACCCTAGGTTGCTAAACTGTCCTGAATGCACACTCCTACCCAAGGTGATGATTTTTTTGTTTTTATTTTGATACGGCGAGGGAGCTCTGGATTTCTCCAGCGACGATCCTGTCACGTACGGCCGACCATACTGTTTGAGCTGAAATGCCATCAGTGGTTACAGATGCGTTGTTTTCACCAATTCTTAATTTGTGTACACAGAGTGAAGTACCACATGTATTAATTGATTTCAGTTGTCAATTATACAGAGAACACTAAAAAAAAAGGTTGTTTGTTGCAGTGGAAATGTGGATTGGAATTTGTATTGCATTTTCTTTGCTAGTTTCCCTGTCGAGTAGAAGTTTCTTTTAGTGGCAAAAAATAAAATGTGTTCTCAAATTTAAAATTGAATACACCATCTCGTTAACCTATGTACCTGCACCTTTCAATAAAACGTTATTGAAAAGCTATTTATTGTGCACTCTTCTCATTATTAAAACATCACACTTCTTACAACCACATAGAACAGTTTGCTTCAGCTGTTCTGCCTGTACAGGGCGCTCCAGTTTGTAATTTTAAAACCCAGAACTGAGTTAGCATTTTAGCACTTTGGGTTCCCTCGTCTCAAAGTTTTATTTTTTTTTAATGTTTTAGACGTCTGAAATAAAGTCTGTGTTTAACACAAGCTTCAGAGATTTTAAAGTTTTGTCCTACGACATATAATACGTCTGTAAATACCCCGCTGGTGCATTTCGAAGCTTTAACGTGTCTTTTGAAAGGCAGTTGCTAACAAGTGGCTAAATGAGACTACAGAGGTTGTCAAGGACATTAAATGTCGTCACGGTGACATTCGACCGTTGGGTAGTTCTTTGATAACCTAACATTAGCGTTTTACTTTTGGCGATTGCATTTACACTTCTAAAATCATGAAACTGGTGTTCATATGTAGAGATCCAATGTAAAAATCCCATAGGTTTTTTGTCGAGGGAACCCATGGCGACGCTAACATCCGGGTTGACCTACAAAAAGACACCATCCCTTCGGCTCCATATTTTGAGCCTTGCAACTTCCCAAATCGAGCCTAAACAAGGTGACAGAGCTGCTGTGAAAAGTGTCGGAACAGTAAAGTCTTGTAGACGGTCCAGTATTTGAGTTCTCATAGGAGCTCGGATTAATTCACTGTTCCTCTGCATGCCTTGGATGTCTTCAGTGTTAATTAGGCAGAGGCGACATCTCCAGCATGTAACAGGTTTTTGGCATCATGACACCGGTCACTTCTGTAAACTGGAAAAGTCCGGACCACCACCAGCAAAATTCCCAGAGATCTCTGCACCGCTGAAGTCAAATCCAGGATTCTAGCAAAGAGGAGTGCAATTAATTCATAAGCAGGAAACCTGTTGCCACCCATCAAGACTAGCATACATTTCCATTCATTTTACAAATCCACACTAAATTTAATATATGTGATTAAAGGATACATTTTTATCTGATTTCTTTTTACTACAAGTGTAAATGGACAAAAAACATAACTGCCATTACTGTACCACTTTCTAATAAGGCACACTATTAGGAGTTTATATGCTATTAATAATGGCTTTATTAATTGTTAATAGATCATTAACTAATGCTTTATAGAACAGTTAAAAGCCATTAATAAGAACAACTTTTGGGTTGCCAATTTATGAAAAACTCCTCTGACTGGTTAGACCATTTGAACCTGCTTCTAGAAAAGGGCTGCAGACAATTTGGATTAAAATGTATGTATTAGCATCTTATTATTATCTTATTAACACATACTTGATGGCTTATTAGAAAGTGACAAATCCATGAGCAGTTATAAATGGCTTCCTAACATTTAGAACTCCATTATTGCCAAATAGAAACCAGCCAGATTTGTCACAACCTGACAACAAAAGCTGTTCAATAAACTTGCATTTGTAAATCATTTATAAACCATTAATAAAGCCATTAGTCACAAGATATAAGCTATATATGGGTGACTTATATCAGAAAGAGGTATCTACCTGGCTAACAAAGTTACAGTGATGTACCCATGTGTAGAGGGAGACAGATGAGACTTGTAATAATGTCTTGGCAACGTACACGATGACCCTTCAGGTGGCGTTTAATTAAACTAACCTCCCGCTGGAACCTCTCCAGTGTGAGCTTCCTCTGCATCTGGTCCTGGACCCAGGCGTTCGCACAGTACTCCCCTTCCAGCAGGGAGGACCAGCAGTTCCCGGCCTCTCTGTTAGTCTTCATCAGAATGATCCGGATGAGACACTTGTCCTCTGAGCAGAAAGGAGTGAGATGAGGGTGGCTTTAAAGTCTAAGTTCATGAGTATGTTACTATTAAAGCATGAAACCTACCTAGCGTCCACGTAGCCTCGTCAGACATGGTTGTGTCAAACAACTTTCCCTGACAGAACGTAAAAAGAAGACATTGTGAGGTTAATATATGTGTTCACTTAGCAGCCAATGATTTCAGTACAAGTCACAAAATAAGAACTTTGATCATCCCCTTGAGTTTTTTTCTCTTCCATGAATTATATGAAGAAAGGCCATTGAAATGTCTGTATTTATCCAGCTTGAAATTGAATACAGCCAACAGAAATGTTATTGATTTACACCTGTGCTCTTCCCAGTAGTGGAAAGTACATTTACTTGAGTACTGTACTTAAGTACAATTCAGATTAAAAGATGGTACTACTTCTTACAACACTACATTTGATCACTTTGGTTATTACTTACTTTGCAGATTCAGATTAATAATCCAAAATATAATCAACAAATAAAATATGATGTCTTTTATTGGTTTAGATCAGAAACGACTAGATTGATCACCAGGGGGAAATTCAGAAGTTATTAGTTAAAATGAGCCCCATGTTTATCACCTTCAGCATTAAAAAATTAAATTGAAAACACCGCTCACCCGGTGTCAGGCTTAAATGAGGCACTGGAGCTGCAGACAAAATTAAAAATGCAACAAAAGGCATCTGCACACTCAAATCTGTGCAAAAATCTGAGGTTAATTGAGCAGCAAGCGATTTTTGCAGACTTGAGTGTGCTGATGCTTTTTGTCACATTTTATCACCTGCAGCATAAAAGTGGTGTACACATAATCAATATGTATTAACTAAGTATTGTAATTCAATAATATGCAGAATGGACCATATTCTGATGATAATACATTAATAAAGTAACATTTTGAATGCATGCCCATCCCACTTCCTGACTGCATGGCATCCAGATGATCCTGATTGGAGAGGCACCTGGTCCAGATCTCCAATCCGGGAGATGCAATTTGGGGGTAAATGATATAACCTCGGCCAGCTGCGTGTCACACACTGATTCAGTGTGCGATCTGATTGTTTGATAGATGTTAAACTAGGGACTGTCTGCCAGGGTTTTTGTGAGTTTACCTTGATGATTTCCTCCCCTCTGACATGCAGCTCGATGTCCCTGGATCCCAAATGACACCTTACATCTTTTCCGGACGTCCCGTGAGGCACACTGACCTCGATGAAGACCTCCTCCATGGTCTGGTACCAGGAGCCCCAGGGGGTCTTGCAGGGGACAACACCGCTCCTCTCCTCGAAGTGCACCGACATGCTGCGGCTCCACACCGGCTAACAGCGCGGCTAACCTCCGCTGACTCCCGCACACTGGATCCGGCTAACAGAGAAGCTACGCGGGTGAGATTTACCACTCTTTACTTAACGACTGCTGTTATAAACAGCTCACGTTTAATTAGTTTCAGTATTTGGTGGTAGTTATGTTATCACTCGCCATGTTGTTCTCTCGAAACTTCTTCTTCTTCTTCTCTCTGATGGACTTTACTTCCGGTTGTGAACAACATTGTGGCCGCAGCGCCATCTGCTGTCTGAGAAAATGAACTACAGCAAGAAAAACTATTCTGATCAGATGCATTGCAGACTTTTGTCAGTGCTTTATTGTCATTATAGATGAGTTGCATTGGCTTTAGTGTTTATTTTTTGTTTAATTATTTTTACTTTAAGGCCTTAAGGGAAACTAATAGAATCCACTGTTTGTCTAAAAATGGAGTGGATTTACTAATCTGTTAATTAGATTACTGTTCTTGACTTAGTGCCTCCAGTGCCCTTATGCATACCAACCAGTCACGTTAACAACACCAATAAGGACTCTAGCTGACTGCAAATTTGGTGATAAATGCTGCCCAGGATGGCCGTCCTGACATTAACTTTAGTTACTTTTATCTGCTGGATAAGGTAAGTTTTCCCTCACTGGCTGAACATGGGTCAGAGTACTGTACAATGACTGTTTAACCTTTGATTTCTCTGCAGTCTTGGTGGTGTACATGGAAAAGAGAAGATTTTCTCAGACAATATCACCCTCATTTTGGATCGACTTTTGGATGGTTATGACAACAGACTGCGACCTGGATCTGGAGGTAATTCAGACTTTAAAACCTTAAAAGTGTTGGATCCAAGACTTATATATGGACTCTGTACCCTATTTTGAAATGGTTAATTGGCAAAATGGCTAAACGGTTAGTTATTTGGCCAAATGGTTATTACTAATGATTTATCAAAATGAATTACATTCAATGAACTAATATGATATAAGGGCATTATTATGATATTTTATATTACAACAATAGATTACTTTTACTTTACTGTTACTTTTTAACTCATTAATATAAAGCTTTTTTCATAATTTCATCAGATACGCCCTTTTTTCATATTTTATACAAGGTAAAATGTTGGTTCCAAAAAGGCGCATGTGACTTTCTTATTTTTTAATTTTTAATAATGTCAAAATATTGTTATTTAAGTATATTGTCACTCACATGTTTATGAAGTTTTAATATTAAAGAATGAATTGAATAAACAAAATCAGGACAAAGTATGGTCACTTTTGGCTTTGGCTCTCCTGTAAAGTTGGTCAAAAGTCACTTAGATGTGATTCTCAACCCTTGATATATGGTTATAAATGACTTGAATGACTTGATAAATGATTTTATGCATCTTATATTACTGTGTGCATTGTACAGTTGTTAATAATTGTTGCAGGTGGTGTTACGGAGGTGAAAACGGACATCTTTGTCACCAGCTTTGGACCTGTGTCAGATGTGGAGATGGTAAGATAGTACTGCTGTAAGGAGATGTATATGTGCTGACTGTGTGAGATAACAGCGCTTCAGTGACCACTGAATTCCTGCCTTATGGGCAATCTGCCATGAGACCATCTAATGAGCTTTAATCTGTTTGACCAGCCCTATAACTCCATTATTGATGGCCTCTAAATCAATATGACAACATGTCAGACAGAGGGAATGGCTGAATGGATTGATTAATGATTATCTGGGATGAGTGGCATCCATCATTCCCTCATCATCTCTCCACACCTTCCACTGCAAGAAATGGCTTTCCAGTATTATGCATACTGATGAATGACGGGGGCAAAGATTTAAAGCTAGACCTTAGGGTAGTAGGGGAGAGTGGGGTAAAATGAGCCTTTAAAAAAAAAAAAAAATTAAACTTATGCTTTTCTTTAGGCAAGGACAAATAAGACAGAAAAAAAATCTACCAATATGTCAGGATGTCTCCTATCAATTGAAATGATAAGAATTATCTTTGACAAACAGCCTTGAAAATATGACTTCAGGAAAAAAAAAAAAGTTTTCCCGTGGCTCAACTTGTCCCAGGTTAGGGGAAAGTTGATTCAAGTCTGGGTGTAAATTAACCTTCTGACATTTTAAGTTTAAACCTGAGCATAAAATAAAAGTAATACAAAATAATAACAAATAATTTACCACACTAAAAACGTAATTTAATGGGTTTTTTTTAACCTTTATAGTACATTTTATTTTCTTAAAGCTAGTTTAAAACATGCTTAAAAACCAACCACATAAAATGTAATATGTGGAATCTTTCAGACCTAAAATAATATAATCAATTCCATCAATATTCTGTTTTTAACTACACAAGATAAGTTGGGCGTTGCTGCTTTTCTACAGTGTGTAACATGATAAAATTATGAAAAATTATGGAACGAGCTACGCTCCCATGTCAGGATGGCCCCAACATTGCCTGTTTTAAAATCCTGTATTAAAACTCATTTATATTTGGCTTTTAACCCAGACTGAGAGTTATGTGGTTGCTGTGACGCTGTCCATATGTCTGTCTTCTTATTTATATTACGATGTGTGTTTATGCATTTATAGGTTTTATGGTGCTTTATCCTGATATTTTTTATTGATTGTGCAGCACTTTGGTTAACTCTGTTGTTTTTAAATGTGCTCTATAAATAAAGTTGGATTGGATAAACTAAACCAGTTGTGTAATACTACATTGAAATACCAGTTTATGCTTCTAAGACTTCACTTCAGTACCTTGGTAGTGTAGGTTAAATCACTGGCTCAATTTACCCCACTGCATTTGGCACACTTCCCTATAGCCACCGTTTTGGGGAGAAAAAAAAGCCCTGTTTAGCAATTCAGTCTAATCTTTAGCTAAATAATTCACATGGTTTTATATGTTGGCAAATCACCAACATGTATCAAACACAATTTTAGACCTGGATAAATGTATTATTTTAATAACATGACATACTTAAAATAACCATATTAATGTGCTTCTATCCATCACAGCCAGATAGAAATGATGGATGCTTCCTGAATTCAAGGTCACGTGACAACAAATGTGCACAGTTGCCTAGAAAGAGGGGGCGGGTCAACTTACCCACTGGCTCATCTTACCCCACTCTCCCCTATGGTTGGTTTTACATCCACTAACATGTTATGTCCATGCATCAGGAGTACACCATGGACATGTTCTTCCGTCAGATGTGGGTTGATGAGCGGTTAAAATTCGAGGGCCCCACTGAAATCCTGCGGCTGAACAACCGCATGGTGGACAAGATCTGGACGCCAGACACCTTTTTCCGAAACTCCAAGAAGTCAATTTCTCATAATACAACCACACCAAACAAACTCTTCCGCATCATGCAGAACGGGACGGTCCTCTACACCATGAGGTGATCTTACATTGTGCACTTATTGGTTTGTTGATGAGATCTTCTACAGGAAATGATAACCTGTCTGTGTGTTCTCTTGCTGTTAGACTAACAATCGGCGCAGAGTGTCCAATGAGGCTGGAGGACTTCCCCATGGACGCCCACAACTGTCCTCTCAGATTTGGAAGCTGTAAGTTTAACAGATGTGTTCATAAACAGAACTAATGTCCAGATTCATAAATGTGATTTTAAGTTTTTTCCTGATTGCCTTTGCATTTTTAGATGCTTACACCAGCAGCGAAATCCTTTTCACTTGGAGGAAGGGACCAATAGCATCTGTCGAGTGTCCCACTGAGTCCATGAGTCTCCTGCAGTACGACCTGGTGGGACAGACTTTGTCCAGTGAGATATTCAAATCAAACACAGGTAATGTTCATTACTCTTCTCATCAGGACACTGTTGCAGTTATAGCACTTAGAAGGTTAATTTAAAGGTATACTAATACAGGATTTTGCTAAAAGAAAAAAAAAGTATAGACTCATACAAAAGTAATCCTGGGAGGGAGTATCTGTATATACAGAGACGCTGCCCTCTGCCTGTGTTTTCTTCTTATTTTGCTGTGTGAAGGACGTTTCTGGGCGTCACCCTTTGGGCACGAAGCTATGAAAATAGCGGACACGGCGCCACGAAAATGTGAATAATAGCAAGGTGAAACGCCAAGCGGACAAATCTTTTTCCAAAAAGAGTGAATCTGGGGTTGACTTTCACTTTCGTGGAATGTTGAATGTTGTGATTACAAACAGTAACTGGTAATTCCTATGCCTTTTTTAAAAAAGAAAGCTTCTCATGAACTGATGATTCTGAGAGTAGAAAGGGGTCAGATGAGTCTCTTCAAACTCTGCACTAGTGTCCATTACTCCGATATATAAAAGCAAAGACTTCCTTGAGCAGCCATCTAGTGTAAGATGCTTAAGTGGTCAGGCCTAATGCGTACAGTGTGCCTTTAAAAAGAACTATGGGGTTTAAAGCCCAGTGAATGCACTGACGGAGAGGAGGAAGGATGGAGCAGTGTGTGTGCGCGCGTGCATGCGTGCGTGTGTGTGTTTTCTCTTTTCACCAGAAGAAGAAGTGCTCCCCTGCTGTGAACCCAGCAGATTCCTGGAATAGAGAGGGAAAGGATGAGGCAGGCTCCAAAACGTAGAGATGATACCCATTTAAACGGAGAGAGAAAGAGAAAACCTCTGTATGTGTGTGCGTGCGGCGTGTTTTTTTGGTCTGTGAATGTCTGCATGCATGTGTTTAGACAGAGCAGGGGCAGTGTTACGCATAGTGACACTGCATGCTCTCCTCCTGCCCCCTCCTCACTCGCTCCTTCCTCTTGACTTTATCCCATTTCCAAATGTCTGCTGTGCTCCCTCCCTCCTCCTCTTTGTCCTTCCTCTTGCCTCTCTACATCTTACAGTTAGCGGCGGGCTATTCCAGTCCTAACAGCAGCAATAGATCTATATGTTTTTCGCAGCAGCTATTCTGTTTCAAGGGCAGGCAAGGGCATCCGTTCTGTGCTACCCCGCTCTGTCCCTCGGGGTTGCTCTCTTCACACGTGCTGTTTATCTTGCAGGTCACTACTCTGTGCAGGTGGTCCATTTCCACATCCAGAGGAAGCTGGGCTACTACCTCATCCAGACATACATCCCTCTTATAATGGTTGTTGTGCTGTCACAAGTCTCTTTTTGGATCAACAAAGAGTCTGTTCCTGCGCGCACAGTTGCTGGTACGACCCTCTTCCCACCAATTAATGCGGGTTCCTACACATTTTCCATTTCAAAATTCCAGATTCTTCCAGACTCAAATTTTCAGACATATCAGTAGATTATGTAGAAGACTACAGTGCTTTTGCCCTTGCATATGGCTGCCTCCCCAATGTTGGAGATGTTGAAC
>JAOVVB010251832.1:3096-20252 GCA_028570985.1 Heterobranchus longifilis | reverse complement strand
TCGCCCCCTGGTGGCTGGCTGCAGTATAGGTCATAAGTCCCGCCTCCTCCATGTTAGTGGATGGGACATGAGCCAAAATAAAAATTCAAAGTACACGTTCAATATTTTTTTCCCAAAGATGGTTTCTGTCATTTTAGGTAGTTCTTATCACGCTAATGTATGTTCAAGTGTTAATTGTTCGGATAAGTTTTGTTTTAATTAGTTATTTGATGCTATAAAAACGGGGTGAAGCGTCATGATTGACAGCTGTAACTGACTCGTGATTGGTCAGGTGCGTGTATGGGAGGGACTTTGATGCCGCCCGGCAGCTACTGCACAGACTCTGGTTGCAAAATTACAAGATGGCAGCGCCCGTGTCTGTCCCAGATATTTTGGCTTCACAGTACAGTGCAGTGGAGACACATCGTCCATCTTTATATACAGTCTATGATTTGCATTGAAATATGACTTTTAATGAAACACATTATATATTTTATCTTGTTCTTAAAAGTGGAAATTGGCCTTGGATGTGTGCTTGAAAATCTGAAAGCTGAATCTTGAAATTCCAAAACAGCTGTAATACACAACAGCTGTAATACACTCAGCAAAGTAGTTCTGAGCACTTTGCAATACGCCTGTAATCTGTAAATAACTTGCAGCTCAAACTTGATGTCTTGTTTCCATGAGATGATTTTTTCTCATGAACTTATAACCATATAACCATATATTGTTGTGCCTGTTCTGAACCTCATTTGGAGGAACAGGAGCACTTTGGCTCATTTGATAACTCAGACTTCTGTTTACTTGTCCCCATTTACCCGATCTACACACTGCATACTGTCTCAGCATAAAAGCAGCCCGCAGCTGAATTTTTATAAAAATACTCTGAGATACCGAGAGGCTCCAAAGAAAACCTGACAACAACATATCAAGTGTTCTTTATGCTGCATATTTTAGAGGTTCTTGCACAAGTAGAATGTTTTATTCTATAGCAAACAGTACAAATTATTTTTTTATAAAGAACCAGATATGCCAGTCAGTGGCATTTACCTAAAGTTCACTTTGTTTATGTAACTGATGTTTTGTTCTTAATTTCAAGGTAACAATGTCACACAATTTCCTCAATCACTGGATGTGTATTTAAATGCTTCTCAAAATATCAGTAAAATATCAGCAGCTTTGATCCAATCATTAAAATAATCCTGGTGTATTATTTTAATGATAATACACCTGGTGTACTTTCAGCAAGGTACAGTACAGTAAGCTTAAATCCATAAATTGTGTTGTATTTTTCAGCCTGAGTCATGCTTTCAAAACACTTGTATATCCACATACAGGGTGAGGCAGGTGCCGAGGGTCCAGCAGGTAAAACGGGACCAGTTGGACCCCAGGGACCTTCAGGAAAACCTGGTCCAGAAGGTCTGCGTGGAATCCCTGGCCCTGTCGTAAGTCTGAGCTACAACAGTAATGCACTGCATTTACATTCAGCTCCACTCTCCAACATGCATGCATGCTCAAACACAGACACACACCCACAGTGTACACCTATAAAAAAGTACTACTAAGGCATGATGATAGACTTCATGGAATAATCAATACACCCATTTGGCTTATACTTTAGTTTCGCTTGTTTATTCCAGCACACTTTTCTTCCCTGTTTGGGCTATTAATCATCGTGCTGAGCACAGCAAATCAATGGCAGGCCAGAGGAAATACAGCAGGCTATAATGCTCACTGCAATTGAATGGCTTTTCACAGGGTGAACAAGGACTGCCTGGCTCCCCGGGACAAGATGGTCCACCTGGTCCCATGGTTAGTATGCGTAATATCTCTCTCTCTCTCCCTCCCTCTTTCTCACTATTTATCTATCTCCTGTAGCTAAAGTTGGAGTAGTTGGAAAGTGTATTTTTCCACTTTTGACAGGGCTAGGCAAGAAAATTCTCCTGCTTTCAGTCTTTAGGTTCAGTCAGGGCAAACAAAAAAATCTGGACTGTCCCTATAGATCTTGATTTCTACTTCTGTGTTAAATCTATGCCGTAGGTACATACGTAGGAACGCATAGATGCATACCCTATGCTGTAGCCTGATGTGCACCTCCCCAGAAATGTAACTACGTGTTGCGGCGACGCAGACCACAACAACTGACCGCTTGGTAGCGTAGCATTTCCTCGTCCACGTCTCTCAGGGCCGGACAAGCACAGAAAAAATCACCCTCCTTCTGCCTCAATGGGTTCAATGGCCGTACGCACCATCTCTTCTCTCTTTTCTGCGTTGCAGTAATTTCAGTAAAAGTAACATTTATTGCTCCAGCTCCATCATGATCCACTCAGTTTGAAGTACACGGAGAAACTCAACAAACCCAAATGCCAACTACCGTTTTGTCGATGTAATTGCAGAGCTACACAAACACACCAGTGTGCAAGTATAAATGCTCACAACAGCGTAGGCCACTTACATAGGCTATGGCGTCGGCTCTGCGTAAAGCCTCCGTACAACTATAAATCAGCTTGAGTCATATCTGTAATACATGGGTGGTTTCTCTCTATATAAATGATGATTTTCCTGCCTCTTCTTTTGTTCCCTTTCATGTTTCTTTGTCCATATTGCCTCATTTTCTGCTTTACGTTTTCTGTCTTGCTAGTTTTCCTCACATTGTCCTGTCTATCTTTTTTTTGTCTTTTCTCAGCAAAATTGATTTTTAACTTCTGCTATTGTTGTTTAGGGTCCTCCTGGTCTTCCTGGTCTTAAAGGTGACCCTGGGTCTAAGGGTGAAAAGGTGAGTGATTTCATTTCCCAGGTTCCAAATAGGCTGCAAGATGAAACAAGTGAAAGGAAGGACCTTTGGGCAGTGATATAGGTTCAGATTTGAGTCAAGGCAGCTCACCACTTACTTGCACAGAGCTTCCACGACTTTGCAATAGATCAAGAGCAACACATCTTTTAGAATTACAAAGCTGTGTTGATAATAGCGCTTATGTTAACATTTAGGAAACAAAATTAGTTTTCGCCGTAGCTGCTGTAAGAGAAAAACTCTTAACAGGATTGAATATGCAGCTGAATGTGATGTATCACTCTAATCTGTCTAATCGTGCTCTTTTCTGCACTGCCACTGTCAAATTTGGTGGTGAAATATAACTGCAAAGGATATTCAGACAGCACACATTACTCTATCTAAATTGCCTCCCCACACACTGACATGATGGCTTGAGAGAGAGAGCAGTTTAAAAGCACACAATAGAGGCACAGTGTTGGCTGTTGTGCATTTTTAATGCTGTCAAATCATGGTGCCTGGTTAGAGCATGCCTATTTCGAAGTCATCATCTTTGTGTTGTGAATTATTTGTGGGGCTTTTTGTATGTCTGTTGCAGGAGAGACATTTCAATTATAATGCCTGTGGATTTGTATTGTAATGAAACTTCACCCTTCACAGCCTCCCATGTGCATTTCAATTCTGTGGAAAAGAGCTGTTTTGTCCATGTCAGACATGTATGCAGTAGCTTTAAATTTGACCACACAAAGGGATATTGCTGTTTTCTCTGACTGTTCTTTGTGTGTGCAAATTTGTTTTCGTCCTACAGGGTCATCCAGGTTTGATCGGCCTGATCGGACCCCCTGGTGAGCAAGGAGAGAAGGGAGACCGAGGATTGCCCGGGCCCCAAGGTTCTCCCGGTGGCAAGGGCGACAGTGTAAGTAATTGATGACTCAATTCCCACATTGGTCCACGCGGCCGTTTGCCCTCCACCTCTTGCCCTGTCCACAGTCACTTGCTGTTGACTAAAACCCATTGAAAAAGGCACAGCTGCACTGCACATGCACATCCCTTTACTCACAATATCCACAATGAGCACAAACATTCTGTTGGTTCTAGCTTTTGACAGATTGGAATATTGATTCATATTGCTCAAAGGATGTAAATAAAACTGGCTTTGAGGCATCTTGATTAAACTTTTGCTCTCCCCTTCACTGTTTTTGAGGGGATAGAACTCTATTTATTTTTAGTTTTCTTCATTTCCCCCCATTTTTCCACTGAGCATCCTCAACACTGTAAACACAGATTTTCTTTTTACCACTTGCTTCCATTGTGATCAGTGTCTTTGTATCTGATGCCTACTGTGATAATATAACTTCATTGTCGAAAAAGAGTTTCCTTCTGAACTACAGCATTAAAATTCAGATATTCTTCAGGAAGCAGTACTGAAAGAAGGTTGAAGCCCAGTCTTGATAAAGGACTGATGACGGCCTTCATCCATTTTTAAATAAACATTGCAGAATGACTGAATATGAGATTCTGTCCTGCTGTGGCCCTTGGACTGCCCTGCCTTCGTGATTTAAGATGATGGGTTTGGATTAAGTATCTGGAGATTAAGCCTAATGAAATCGTAATGTCCTCTTTGTCAGAGCACAAGGGCTTCAAAAAAAGTTTGCACTCAGTTTACCATTTCTATTTTGGGGTCAGAAAATAGGCCTCATACTATTTGGCTTTCCTGACTAAATTGAGAAATACTATTGTGACTGGGTTCAAATAAAGAGTACCTCACAAGTGCAGTGTTTGACCTTCTCTTGATGACTAAAATAAAGACTTATTTCATCTCAGTTCATAAAAAAAACTTGCATGCATATGTTCAACTCATAAACTAAACTACTGCATATCCCCGGTCCTGTGCCATCATATTCGAGCTTTTTCATTTCACTCATTATTCAAGATTCACAATAATATCCATCTTATCACAGGGTATCAGTGGATCTTCCGGTCCTCTCGGTCCCCCAGGCCCCCCCGGTCTACCTGTAAGTCTTTTACTGATTCACTCATTCATTTAGATTCAACACTGATGAGAGAAGGACTTTTCCAAATTGCTGTGCTTGTGTCCTGTCTCATGCAGGGTCCTCAAGGTCCCAAAGGAGCTAAGGGTTCAAGTGTGAGTACTATCATTGTTTTTAAAGGTACATTGCCACTGTGTGTGTTTTCTTGGTTAACATGGTTTCTATTCATGTTTCTCCCAGGGTCCTGCTGGTGCAAAGGGAGACACTGGTTCAATTGGTCCTCCCGGTCCTCCTGTGAGTATTTAAGACCACTAATGTTGCCTCTTTTCCCACTAAGTTGAAATCACAGGACTGTAGCATTGTACAAAATCTAAGGTCTTCTTGTATGAAATCTAAACCCGTTTTTGTTCCCACCACACCCTGCAGGGCCCACCAGGTGAAGTTATCCAGCCCCTGCCCATCCAGTCACCCAAGAAGACCAAGCGCTCCAGTGACATGCAGTCAGACGCAGCCGCTGCCATCATGGACTACGGCGAGGGCATGGAGGACATCTTCGGCTCACTCAACAACCTCAAACAGGACATCGAACGCATGAAATACCCCATGGGCACACAGAACAACCCCGCCAGGACATGCAAAGATCTGCAGCTCTGCCACCCAGAGTTCCCTGATGGTAAGCTCAATCAAAGCAGAAGTGCTTGATGGAAAAGAAAAGAAATGCAAAAACACACCCTTCTTATCAGTGTAAATCACAAAGTCAGGCTGCAGCAGAGAAGAATATAACCCTCTGTAATTGAGACACCAGAGATTCTGCCCATTTTCTCAAATTTTGTTCTTTGTCTGTTTTTCTGACAAACTGATACTCAAGAGAAAAAACACTTTTTTGTAAAAACAGTGATTGAGAACGCTGCCCAGAGAAGATTGGGCTCATCAGTGTTAGATCTTTTCCATTTTCTTCCTTTGGTATTTCTATTTTGGTAAACATGTGCCTACTATTTGCAGTTTACGTCATTTTACATGACCTCTGGGCCCTCAGTCTCCTCAGCACCATTAAGGGCCATCCACATGCAAAGCAGAGAGTGATAAAAAAAGTTGTCATTTACAGCAGTATGGATTGGTTTCAGTTTAGCATTACTCATTTTACTTCTGTTGAGGAAAACGTTTTGTCAAAATTGTTGCACATAAATGATACCCTGCTTCAGGCATAACAATAACATTTTATCTAGCAGTGTATAAGCCATGAAAATGAGTAGTAAATTATTACTTTAAGCAGAATGTCACATGGGATCATGGAATTCTACTGTAGCACACTTAATTTTGAAAGGGAGCTTTAAGCCATTTTCTGTGGACGTTAGTAGAACGGGATGTTTGAGTGTGCTTGGTTCTCCTCAGGCGAATACTGGATTGATCCAAACCAAGGCTGCTCCGGGGATTCCTTCAAAGTCTACTGTAACTTCACCGCCGGGGGCGAAACCTGCATCTATCCAGATAAGAAGTCTAATGGAGTAAGTGACTTTGGATTTGAACCCACGAGATTCAGAACTGCCTGTTTCTAATCTTCATTTCTCATCAAATATTAAGTCATCATATTAAAGCAACACATCAACAAGCAGCACAGGCTGAAGTTGTCAAAGGAAGCCATTTGATTTGCTCTGGGGCGAAGCTTGTACACATTTGATATTCACCTTTGTGCAAACAACACAAAAACCACCAAAAGGCAAATGCTATAGAATGATTTGACTCTATGAAGTTTGTGAAAACGATATTTCAAAGATATTAAAATAACATACAGGTTTATCTTCTGCTCCCAGATGATAAATTGTGCTACCCTTGAGGCTGCGCTTTAAACAACAAACTTTTTTACAGCATGATTCATAACAAAATATAATGCCCATGATAATATCTAGTATTAATATGCCGTGTCTGTTTTTTTTCCCCACAGTTCAGACTATCGTCATGGCCCAAAGAAGTCCCTGGGACATGGTTCAGTGAATTTAAGCGTGGAAAAATAGTAAGTTTTTTTCCACTTCTTTCATCCACCACCTTCACTTTACTGCACAAAACTCAATGCTAAACTAAATGGATTGTTCCATCTCTGCTATTGTTCCTGCATTCTCCTATGTATCTGTGCAGGGATGCTGTAAAATAGCAAGCAGCTGCTAATAGCAGTCGCACCCATGAAATTGTGAGGCAGTGACCCAAAATTGCTCCCCATAAAGAAATCCCAAAGTGCCTAATGGTTTGAGTGTGTTCAAGTCAGAGCGAGAGATTTCATAGTGCAAGGGATATGCTTTTATCATGAAAATAATCTACATCCTTTTGAACCAGTGCCTCATTTTCAGTTATTGTCATTCCAATTCTTTGACTGTTCTATATAAAGAAGAGGGCATCAATAAAACATTACAGAGCTCCATATATTAGCATTCCAGTAGTCCTCACTCTGCCCTTGAACGGTTAAAAATCGTCTCAGTAAACATCAGCTACTATTTCTTGTAGTCGCAAATGAAAGAAACAAGTTTGTCCTGCTCCATCAAACTGATGTCATGATGTATTTCCACAGAGAAAAGTCTTTGAAAGACCGACTGTGATAGAAAGTTACACAGTACAGTACCGTACATCTCCTGGTAACATACTGAGACATTCAGACAAGGTTCACACAATGCCCCCCTCAGGGTCATCATGCAGACATAGACCTCATGATTCTCCTCATTCATAAAGTTGATATATATTAATAAGAATATATTCAATTCAATTCAATTCAAAAAACTTTATTTGTCCCCAGGGGGCAATTGAAGGCACATAGAGCAGCAGTATTACACAGGGCAAGATTAGTGCAAACAGATAAATAAAAAATAAAATAAAAACACACAGGTATGTACAATAAACAAATAAACAAACCGGTATGTGATATTGTTACATTTGTTGACAAACATACATGTTCTATCAAACTGTAAGACAAAGTACATGCGCTATTTAATTAACACACACAAAATAATACAATGCTGCATGATGTTTTCCTCCTGTAATTACATGGAGACCAAATAACAAATATATTTTCTATAGTACCTGATGAAGACTTTACAGTAATGAGATAATGTTGACCATGTAAGAATTAAAGTACCATGAGACTAACTGATGCTAAAGAGGCTGTGAAATAGTGTTCTTCTGGGCTGGGGACGTTGTTGAGCAGAAGTCTGAGTGAGCAAATATGCCTTTGTTGAAAACAGGGCTTTTATGTGATGTAACTTGTCTTCTGGTGGCCATGTTTGAACTCATCAGTAGTTGATTTAGATGAAAGGACTGTGGCCCCATTCAGCAATGATAAAGTTACAATGAAAAAGCAACCAGGGTTAATGTTGCATGCCACTATTAACCACTAGCCTTGTCAGAGCTGTTTTGTGATTTAGGTTACTATATAGCAATTGGAAAACCTCTGTCTAATTTTAATTGTTCCTTATCTAATTGACTTCAATATTATTTGGCCCAGTACATACTCTTCATATTTTAATTAAACTGTACACGGTTAGCTGCCTCTTCTCATAGAAATAAAATGTAAATCTTTCAGTTGCCTTCAGCATTAATAAGCTACAGACTTAGGTTGCGTTGAAATAGTCCTTTTTGCTTTGGAAGGTTCCTAACGGACTGCAATGACCTGTATTGAGGTAACAGCCATTATAAGAGCTGGTTGAATTCTCTCAATGTTCAGGAAAGGTGCTTCAAAGCTTCTTTTATTTTATACATGAAACAACACGGAGCGTATCCAGATGCACCTTTTGTAGTCCATCTCTGGAACATTGTAGTTTCACCACGGCAGACACCCGCCGCCCGTCACATCATTACGTTGTAGCTGAGTGTATGTGCAGTCGGATTCTCTTAGCACAGTGGAATTCTCCTTCCCATCTGTGCTTGACCTTTTGACGTTTTTCATTCGAGGTTAAGGAAAAGACATAAGAGGTTTTTTTTTTTTTTTACAGTTCGACCGCAACCTTAATCTTATTTACAAACTTCTATTTAAATTCTCCCTGGCACCTAGATGTTTCAGAATTTATTTTACTCTAATTCAGTTACTGACATACACAGTACTCTGAGTATCTCCATCTCGCTTTATGTTTCAGTAATGAGGCCAAATGTTCATGTAGATACAAAGCTGGCTATTAGAGATCTAACATATGCATCATCTATCATTTATAAAAAACATGTTCCACATCTCTGTTATTTCCCAGCAGTAATGTTGATTATTACATAGATAGCTTGACTGGGAAATTGTTTTGTTTTTTCCATCAGTTTATTTTTTATTGTTTTGTCTTCTGACTATTTCTTAATATTTTGTACACATTTCCTATTACATATTTTTCCTTATAGTTCTTGTTTTTTTTTTATAAACAAATGAATAAATCTGGCTCTTAAGTGAAAATGTCGACTCATGTTTGCTTCTTACCTTTGACCCCCCTCTCTCTCTCTCTCTCTCTCTCTCTCTCTCCCTCTCTCTCTCTCTCTCCCTCTCTCTCTCTTTTCACCCACCAACAGCTTTCCTATGTTGACGCAGATGGAAACTCAATAAACATGGTACAGATGACCTTCCTCAGACTACTGACAGCGTCTGCCAGGCAAAACTTCACCTACAGCTGCCACCAGTCTGTGGCGTGGCATGACGCCACAAGCGACAGCTACGACAAGGCGCTGCGCTTCCTGGGCGCCAACGATGAGGAGATGTCCTTTGACAATAACCCTTACATCAAGGCCCTCTCCGACGGATGTGCGGTAAGCACCGTCCTTAGATACTGCATCACTCAAAATTACCGCGTCATGTGAGCGATTCAAAAGGCAAATTACACTATGCACTTTTTGCTGCTCTCAAATTTATCTTTCAAGTTTTTTTTTTTGAGTTAATGACCTAGCTTGTGCTCTTTTAAATAAAAGAGAAAATCTTTTTCCAGCAAAAATCAAAGCATGATTACTGACACATTTAGTCCTGTGGTGTTTCAAATGTCGAGCTTTGACTGGTTGAAATCAGTTTCTCATCCATTTGGCACTTGCTGAACGTAACTATTATTCCTGAAATGAAATCACATTAGTGGTGAAACAAGGAAGAATGGAAAGCTATGATTGTAGCTGATGACAGCTAATGACTGTGAAAAGCCCCGCTCTTCTCAGCAAAGTTTTCCCAGTAGCTCAGGTCTAAAGAAAATAAATGGACTGACCTATTAGTCCGTTCATTTCCGATTTCCAAGAGGTGTTATCAACGGGCGCAGACCAAAAAAGTCTCTGCATGCAATTGGATAGAGCTACAACCAATCAGAGCAACGAAATGTGTGACATAACACGTGCAGATTGGGGCGGTGCTTCAGGCAGGAAAAAAAATGGCGGGCTGGTCACAAACTTTCTCAAATCACAGCTAAGCAGTACACTAAAATGTGAAAACATTTGAGGTGAGGAATAGGCAATACAGTAACAGAATCTGGATTTGTATATTTCATCAGCGCTGCCTAGTTTGACAGTTTGATCTGAGTTTCGTGAGCCTGGTGTGTTGTGCTGGACGGACCTGCAGACTGGGCGGTGTCGCTCCTCTGTCAGTCATCCTGTCAAACCCGACTCATATGAGATAAACGGTCGTGATCGGCCGGCACGTCTCAGGCTGCTGGAAATCTGTCAGGAGGGGAGAGGGGCTAGACGCATCTACCAGAGCAAATGAAACATGAGCTCGCAGATTCGTCTGGTTCCCAGGCTAGGACTGACCCAATGATCAGCATGAAAGGTTTTATGCAGTTAGAAACATGTAACTAAATGTGTGCATGTTTTTGCTCGTCTAATCGGTTTCTCTGTATCTCTGTGTTTGTGTCTCTCTTGTTGCAGACGAGGAAGGGCTATGCAAAGACTGTGATGGAGATTAATACTCCCAAAATCGATCAGGTTCCAATCATCGATGTCATGTTGACTGACTTTGGAGACCCGAACCAGAAGTTTGGGTTTGAAGTTGGGCCCATCTGCTTCCTTGGCTAAATAAAAACGAAAAAGAAAAAAAAAGGACTTGATGGGGCCAGCAAAGAAAGTCAAGTTGAGACTTGTTTTGGGTACCACCAAACCCCATTTCTAGCCCCCCACCCTTTTCTATGCCACATGCAAGTTTTGAATAAGAGATGGTGTAGCAAACATGTCTTTCCATGTATGTACGTGTAACCCAGGAAAATACTTGTTGCCCTTGTAGGGCTCGAACCACATGACTTAACCACGTTATGGAGCAAAGGTGAAGGACATTTGAACGCGTGGCAGAGGAGGGTGAATCGGAGGTAACCAAGAGAGGGGGACAGGCGACATAAGGGGACACAGACCTCCTCCCTGAATTCTCCAGGTGCTGTATGAAAACGACTACAATGGTGCTTGTTCAAAACACACAAAAAAAATATAAAGAGGTGCTAAGAAAGAAGGTGTATTTTGATAATTATTAAAAAAAAAAAAAACTGTAATTATTATTTTGTACAATACTGTTATTTCTGAATCCACTTTCAAAACTTGCATGTGTATCAGATTCTGCTTCCGGCTCTTTAATTTCAGTGTTGGTTCAAAGATATACAGTGTAAGTTAAAGACATCATTCAATCAAATCAATTTACAATTCTGATATTATTTTGTTCAACACATACTGTGCATTTGTCATGGAGCAAATAAAGTGAGCATTCAAACAATTCTCTATTGCTAAATTAGACTGTATTCCCTTTGTATATATTGACAGTCCAAAGCTTGAGGTTATTTGCTGTTTTGCCCCTGTGACCGTAGGTGAAACAACTGGAAGTATCACACCAGCACGTACACGGCAACATCTCCCACTAATGTTGTGATCCTGTGCAAGTAGGAAGCAATCACGGCATTCATTTTTCCTTTATTTAATTCTATTTGTTGTTTTTTTCTGTTTTGTTTTCTGACAGGCTTTTTATTTTGGTTGTATACCTCAAACTTTCTTGATAACCTGTAAAATGCAAGGATGTTATGCCCTGTATATACCTTGGTTAAGCAATTAAGTTTATATATTTTGGGTGGGGATTTTTTTTTAAAGAGCGAAATACGTTAACTGTTAGACATCCACTGTTCAAATCCTTCTGTGAATGCAATGAGAAGCCCTTTAGGTGACCCATTTTTGTAACTAAAATGAGAAAATGTTTTAATGTGCTTTTTATAGTTCATTTAAATATTAAAAACTGGATTCTAAACAACAGTGAACTGAATGTCTCAATGGTTTGTGTAAAAGGACCTATTGTACATGTCAAATGCTTTAATTCAAGGATATGTTCATTCAACTAAGACTCTGGGCTGGTGCAATTCCATCTCTCTTGAAACCAATAAAGTACCATCTTACAATAATTTCCTTTCATTCTGACTACATGAATGGAAACGTGAATAAAATGTCTCCTTTTGTTTGTCATGTAAAAGATTGAAAAAAAAAAGCTATGGACTTCAGCTATACTTCACTATGAGCGCACGTCTTTGGCTATTCAAACAGACTTTTCCAAAGAAAAAAAAAGTACATACACACACAAAGCCATTTAGCTCCACTAGATAAAGAGTTTTTCAAACAGATAAAGGGAAACATCAAGGTTTATTATACACAAAGCATGTAAAGGCAACAGAGTGGGGAGGGTTTTTAGGATAGTAATCTTTGCACATGTGTGAGAATTGTGAATTATTTTTTATGACAAAAACCTTTTATACGAAATCTGAATTTAAATTTGGGCTATAGTTATGTGGGATTTTTCTTTATCATCTTGGAATTACCTGTGAGTTTCTACAAAGAAGAACTGCCTGTGTGACTTCTGAGTGAGAAAATTGTGAAAAATGTGTCTGACAATTTTGGATGGCCACATCATGGTGCTCTAGGCGACCGCCTATACGGCCTATGTGAAAGGCCGGCCCTGCTTTCATTTAACTCTTGGCAAGAAAGTGAATAGGCTAAGTGAATTTCCCGAAATGTCAAACGACTTCTTCAAGTTTTCCTTTATCTTAAAACTGTCATTGAATATATCCTGAGTGTCCAAAGTATTTCTAATTATGATTCTATTACAAATGTGCAGCTTGTTAGAACTGCAATCCTGCAACTCCTCATCTCTCCTTGAAATTATAAAAGGGGAAAAAAACAGGCCTAATTAGTATTCAGTCCTGCCGAGGCTCCTTGAAACAAATGTTAGCGATGGCCTGTGTCACTTCAAAGGATTGACCACCGCTAAACCTTTTATTTTCCCCTCGAGGAGTGCAAAATAAATCCACATAATAACAACTGACAAGTCTGTGCTGAGCAGCAACAAAAATTGACTTTGTATTTTCTTTTAATCTTTCTTTGGAATGAGGGTCTTTGTAGAGAAGCGACCAAAGAGAATACTCATGTGCAACCGCACACACAAGGAAAACAATCAAGACTTTCTCCCCATGGCTTCAGTTCCACACTCATGTTACTCATCAACTTGCTTTTAACAAATACTGTGATTACTTGCATCCTTAATAGGTCTTTTTTTTTGCCATTGTTTAGAATAAATAGAAGAAGAACAGCAGACAAAGACTGCCAAGAAATGCATTTTAAATCAGGAACTTAAAAGCATCACACTACCACTGTTTGACAATATATGCCACTTGAAAGATGTCAGTTTTTGTGTTTTTTTTGGGGCTATTTTGCTTCCATAACATGTCTTATTTCAGACTAGTGGAAGGAAAACATCCAAAATACACATTTAGGTGTTTATGTTACTACACTTTGCCTATTTGTTATCTGTAGATTTCTCCTCAACCTAAAAGTTGTTTATATATATATATATATATATATATACATATTCACCTGTAGCATCTTGCAAAATGTAGTGAATTTTACCATAAATATCTTCAAAGGCCATTTTCAAAAACGTTTTTTTCTCATTCTCTGAGCCAGAAATCTCCACTTCAATAGCGCTAACATCAAACTCTCAAGTTTCATTCTATATTCTGAAGGTTTTTACAGAGGAGTTTGTTTATACATCATTCATAGCCGGATGTACACAGCATTCTATTCTTAAAAACATGGCGAATGCTGATTTTTTTAAATGGCTGTTGACAGTATTGCTGACAGTTGTTGCCTCATTTGCATATTTAAACATAAACTGGTAATACAAAAATACTTGTTTTAATGTAAGTAATCAACTGGGGAAGTTTCGTGGTGATATCTGTTTACCCTCTCACCTGTAGTGTCCTCCCTTAAAATGCCAAGTAGAAAACCCCCATGTTAAAACTTCCTAATTCTCTACAGTGTCTCCAGTATCTCTTTCTTAGATAATATATCTCTTCTTAAAACTCACTTTTATGTCCCATAATGGCTACCATCCAGATCACAGTCACCAATTTGACATTGGAGGTTCATTAAAACTACAGCACTTTTATATTCAGTTTATACATTTTCAAACTCTTGCAATGATCTTATACTTACTGTAACCAGTGACTGTTTGCTTTGAGTATTCTGTATGTACGTAACTACAAAGACATCACTCTCAGGGGCCATTTTTAGTCTTCAGCCTCACTCCCAGTTGCCCCAACATGAGAGAAAAAACATTTTCGGCTGTCCAAATTGCGCCCTCCACTGGATCAGAGGATGTGAAAAGATTACACAGCACCCGAGGGATCACACAGGACAGGGTCCTGACTGTCACAGTGTAGCTGAAATACTCATCTGAGACTTGTGTCATACCCCAAAGCTCGAGAGCATCTAAAAGCCTCCTGGTGGGGAATTCTCCCCTAGTGCAACTGCATACATGTGGTGTAGTGTTAGTGAACGCAGCTTCAAGCCTGACTCCTCCTCCAACTTCCTAATCAGGGCCAGAGTATATAAGACACGGTTTCTTGCCGCTGCCATGTGCCTGCTCAGAGCCTCCTTGCTGCTGCTGCTGCTGCTGCTGTGTTGTCGTCGTCCTCCTGTGAGTCTTTCAGATGGTGATCTCCACCTGCTGCTGGTTAGTTTTAGTTTTGGTCTTGCGTACCACATTGTAGACACTGTTGAACCAACTGGTGTTTTTATTTTCTTTAACCATGTGTGTTTGTTTCTTTAATTTAGTGGAGCTGAGTGCCAGTCTACTGAGTGAGGTCCTTTCACTAAAAACTTACTTTGATTGTTAATTAAAAAAAAACAAAAAAAACATATTTTTTAATCATGTCTCTGTCCCTCAGTGAATGAGTGTGTGCCCTGTTCAATTGTGAACTTGAAATTAATGGAAGTTGGTAATACCCAGTTTCCTGGGGTGTAATTCCCCAGGTGGTGTTATCTGTCTTCTTCTCCTCTTATTTAAATAGATTCCTCCCCTCCTCATTATGCCACACTGCCAACTACAGAATGACTCAAACTGTATTTTTCTATGACGTTATTACTGTTTCAGTATTCTAATGTCACCTTTTCAAGAGATAATTTTGGCTACTTGCAATTAGTGATAGAGGGGCTGAAAAAAAGCCAAAATGTCAGCAGCAAATACACACAGCCTGGAGTGCTTTTATGTTGGGCATTGATGGCTTTCTTTGTCACACCAGGAAAGTATATTGGAAAATTAATTAAATGTTTTTCATTATTCAATTATCATAATTGTGAATAAATTGAAAGAATAATGTTATTTATGACATTTCCACAAATAAATTAAATTTAGTTAAAAGGGCTTTAACTGAATATATTTGGGACTGGGAGTTGTCAGTCACAATAGCTCTGATCAGCCAACTGCAGCCGTGGCTCCTCTGGTTCACATGAGGTCAACCATGAGTGGACGCTTTCCAGCTTTAATGCAAACTCAATTCTCTGGTGGCAATCAGGGCCAATGTTACATTGTAATGCTGCTGACCAAAGCTAAAATGCTTTGACAAAAGGTGGATTTTTGGTGCAAAACATTGGGCCTCATGCAGGGAGCAAATTTCCTGGTATTTTTGTTCGTAGGCTAGCCGTGATTTGTTTTTATTTTGTTTGATTTCTGGGATTAACCAATGTTTTCTTATTTTGCTCTTCTCTTAGGTAAGAGAAAGTTTCACGAATGGTCGAGAGCACTAAGATAAGAAAACAAAAAACACATCTTATACACAACCACTACCATCTATTATGCTTGGCAATGTGCAGAGCATGGCGGATGAGCTGCGGGCCTGCACTCAGTACCTGTCTGACCACCGGCAATCCTGCCTGACTGAAACCTGGCTGACGGAGACGGACCCTGACTCAGCTGTCGACCTAGAGGGCTCCACTCTTGTGAGGATAGACCGCAATCTGAACTCTGGGAAAAGTAAGGGCGGAGGAGTGGGTGTTCATCAACAATAACTTGTTACCCAGCTCGCATAACAACGAAGCATCGGGTTTGTACAAAGGACATTGAACTATTAGCGCTCAGTTTAAGACCATACTATCTGCCTCGGGAAATTCACCACATCAGACTTTTTGTTGTTTACATCGTGCCCTCCGCTGACACGCAGGCTGCTGCCACTGTCATTCATGAAGTGCACATACAGTGCAGCTCTGTGTTTCCTTTGTGATTTAAAATGGAACGTGTATGATCGCATGAATTTCTTGTGGGATAATAAAGTTGACCTGACCTGATCTTGTTTTCACAGCCCACAAATTGTTTGTCCAATGCAAGAAAAAAATTGAGGAACATAAACAAAACTGATGAATATCACATAATCCAATTTAGATTCTTATAGATTACATTTATATATTAGATTATTATGTTTTAGCTGAGTTTTTGATTTTCCTGTAACACCAGTACTGACACTGAAAATCATGTTTACTTTGCACATGGCACACCTGCCCTTATATGGTGTTTAGGGGGTGTTACCTATGCTAATAAACAACTATGATCTAGTGGGATTCATCATTCAGCACATCTGAATAAGAGCAGATTTGGATGGTTAAGAACATTTGGTGCATCTGGAGTTGATCGACGTCTCTTATTTTTTTCCTGTAAACAGAAAATTAAGAGAAATTTAAAAGAATATTGCTGCATGAGGCCCAATGTCTTTCTCCAACATAGGAGGATTTTAACTCCTCTAACAGACTCCTAATTTTGCCTAAAACACCCCCGTCCTCAAAATACTAAAATATTATCAAAAATGCACTGATGTACAGTATACCTCTCCCTGTACCAAATTTAAAATCATCTGCGTATGCTTGACCACTCTTCACATTTGCTGCAGAACATACAGCATCTCTACATGGCAGATGGGTTATCATCGCCACATGTACACTTCATTTTTATTATTCCTATAAGACTCACACCAACCCAAAGCAGTGCATTAAACATGCAGGCAGAGTGCTCGGTCAGCACAGATAGGGACTGACTGGTAATCATTTTAAAACACAATCCTGGCTCTCAGCTCCACACACAGTCCTCAGAAAGGAACCTGGGAAATCTGCTCAATACACTGATGTGGCTGAGAAACATCAGG
>JAOVVB010251824.1:0-20254 GCA_028570985.1 Heterobranchus longifilis | reverse complement strand
ACCGTGAAGCAGCTGCACAGTTTAGGGGGAATTCTCCAGCTTTACACCACTTAGAGAGCTTGTTCTCAGCTCAATCTGCTCCGTGGGTCAACTTGTCAACTAGGAGGACAGTCTTTGGTGGAAAGCTCTTTCAAAGTTCTACCGATTACAAAATCAAAATGGGATGAAAATAAATGTATCTGATTGTTTTGGTTTTTTTCCTTAAAAAAATACAAATGCTTTTGTGTCAAATAGGACTTTTCTCTGGGTGACTAAAGACAGTGAGGATAAAATCGTTTTGTACAGTGGGACTCAGATCCCAGAGGAATCAAGCTTTTCTCAGCTCTTGACATCCTAAATTCCCTCTCTCTACTTCCCTTCCTCTGTTGCACCATCCTTGCAAGGATAAGTCCTTAATTCTGTAGTTCATGTATTCTCCACCACAAAACTCTCTGTCATACTTCTCTCTCTCAGCCCTCAGCAGTATCATTAGGTAAGCTCATGTCATACATACATACATACATGTCATGCACATTATAACGATATGAAAAATCTCACCAATATTACACCAACATTCCTATGCAATCAAACAACCATTCACAGCCAGCTCAGTGAAGCTGTGTTTAAAAAAACAATAAATGAAGAATGTATTTGATCTTGATGCTTACAAAATAGCTGTCAGATCCCTTTGATAAGCAAGGTAACATGAGCAAAGCAGCATTTATCATTTTATAAAGACTTCAGCTGTTAATACAATAGCTCCATAACACACTCTGTCTCTGAAATCATCATGTAGTCTTTAAATCCAGACAGAATGTTTTATTACCTGATTTTAAGACCTGATCAGCCGAACATGTTTATTTGACATTTTATATCTGTTTTTATTATGTGTGAGATTGTTTACAGTTATACTACTGTATGCAGGATTTTCCAAAGAAATAAAAAATTATAGACTCATATAAACATAATTCCTCTCAATCATCACTTACGACCCACTAGAGGTGTGTGGCGGTGTCTGTATCTGCAGAGACTCTGCCCTCTTCCTGTATTTTCTCTTTTCTTTTCATTTTGCCATGTTTGGAACGTTTCTGGGCGTCACCCTTTCAGCACAAACCTTTGGAAATAGTGGATCGCTGAAAAATGCGTAGCGAGGCAAAATGCCAGGCGGACAGTGCTGGTTCCAGAACGAGTGAATCTTGGTTTTGCTTTCACTTTCGTTGAGCTGGGGGAGGAGGGGACAAACTGAGTGATAATTCATGCATAGTATTGAATGCCTATAATGCATGAGGCAGCTTTTGGCTATTCAGCACACTTTGTTTATTGAAATGAGTATGGATGTACCCGACTCAGAATTTTATCAGTTGAGTCGGATTTGGCTGTTCAATACGATTCAATATGATTCAATATGATTACTCGACTATTCGTTCCGTGGCATAAGCCTGTTTTATTAGTTTATTGCTGCTTATGCATGCACGGCATGGTGCACGGCTTGTTAGACGGCTTTACGGCATGTAAATAAAGGCAGCAGCCAGATGCAACGTCTCCTCTGTCCCATATTAAAAAAGAAAGATTAAAAAAGGGTGATGATTCAAATCTTTGATTTTCAGAGGGTAGCCCTAGCAACGACAAACTGAGCCCTTAAGCTTTAAATATATTTGAACAAATAATTAATATAGATGCTTCTGGTACAGGTGATTTAAACTGTGTGTGCATGTGTATGTACAGTATATGTGTGTACACTCACTGTATGTGCCTGGTGTATTGTGCAACGTGTGCCATACTTGATGCTGCTGCAGTCCCAAAAGCCATTAAGCCTTCCAGGATGATCTGACAAAGCCGATTTATAATGTCAGATCAAAGAGTGGATGTTCAGAGATCTTAATAAAAGTGTTTAGTGAATACATTCAAAGCACTTCCCTGATGTCATTACACAACAGACCTCTACACATGAGCTCCTGTCTTCCTACACACTGAATCCCTTTGTGATCAATTCAAAGCCACACACTAGTGATGGATGGAGGTTTTAGCTGCTGAGCTGTGGAAGATGGAGAAGACTGAAACACAGCTCGGGGGGGAAGCAGAAGCAGCCGCTGAATCTCAGATGTAATGAGGCTTACTGCCCGTTTTATTTATATGACTAGTCACCTGTTGTACCCACCAAGATAACTACAGTATGTGGTGATTTGATCAAAGTCTCTAGATTTACATTTTTTGGGTTACCAGTATCAGGATGGTTAAATGCAGACACTGGGCACAATCCGCACACAGTATTACCAAGTTAAAAAGCTAAAAGTCTCTGCTCCGAGAAGAAATATTCTAGTACCACCTTAAAATTCAGGACAGGCAGCAAACTACATGAGCTGAATAAAAATCAAAAGAAGATGTGTGGGCGAGGAAGGATGAGAGAACGGAATAAAGAGAGTTACGACTGTAAGTAACAGTGAAGGGAGACTCTGGTGAGACAATTGCACACCATTGGCTCTGTGACAAAACAAGAGTGGTGTCACAATTCATTTCACAATGATACATGCATTGTCTTTCATCCCTTATTCATATTCAGGACACTAAAGTGTACATTTGGCACAAGACAGTGAAACAGACAGATACAATGTAGATCAACAGAAGAATGCTGGAGTGGGGCTGTCCCCTCTTAGTCGATTAGTTGTTTTTTTATGCTTGGTCCTTGCTCGGACCACACCCATTTTCGAACTCGCCCTTCATTGTGCTCTTAACTACACACCTGGAAAGTTTTGTGACTGCATCTTGCACTGTCATGATCTCTATAAACAGATTCTGCATATGAATGTAGAATCTGTGGGCAACGGAACCAGATTTTGGTCGCGGAAGTGCTCTGGTTTCTATTGAGCAGGTAAACAGTCTGTGTGGAGACCAAAAGAGTCGGAACGCATCAGCTATTGTCTGATTAACTTTTTGTTGTTATTTACCTGGATTCATATGCACATATCTGTTTATTGAGGCGTCGTCTCTCAAAAAAGGAAATATGAAGAAAATATACAATATGCGATAACGTTGAATATTGCGATGACGATATTACTTGTGATATAGTCATATCAGTTCTGTCTTTCTGCTGCTTTCAGCATACTGCTAAAATACAACAAGTTGCTTGTTGAATTAAAAAAAACTGAAAGGATTTCTGACATTTTATTGAACAAATTGAACATTGAACTGAACACAAAGGCACCATTTAAAAAAAAGAATGAGAGTTAAATTTTAAAGAGCAGTTTTCTACTGATACTCTCTTTCAACTAACGCAAACAAGTGTCTTTTGCGAAATGGTTATTGTGAAAGTTGATGCGATGACGATAAAAAAAACAATATATTGTACAGACAGACATGTAAACACCTGGCAAAATACTCAAAACCGCTGCTGAGGTCTCTCCAGGACCACATTTTGCCATGATCACACACACACACACACACACACACACACACACACACACACACAGACTCACAAGGTGAAAACAACACCCTACCTATACCTTATATAAAAACAATTTAAACGAATTCTCTCTCACTCATTACTGTTTTCTCTCTGCACCTTTGTCCCTTCATGTCGCCCACTCTCTGCCTCTCCTTCTCCATCTGGCTCTTCACACCATCCGGCTGCCTGCCAGCATCAGAACAGTGTTAAAGTGAATCCAATATGCTTGGTCAGGCTGTACACTGTTCTAGGTAGCGTGCTCCTGTGGGAGACTAAAGAACTAATTGATTCAACCCTCAGCTCCCTGAGACGAGCCAAATCAGCTCTATTAGTACAGTCATGGTTGGAGTGAAAGGAGATCTGTGAGGCTAAATGATGCAAATCAAAAGGAGAAGAGAGTCCAGGATAAATAAGACTGGTAGATAAAAGGAAAATGTCACAATTACTTGACTTTCTAGTCTTCCAAAGGTAAGGTGAATTTTCTCTTTTACATATCCAGGCAGGGTCAGCTACAGTGTTGCATAGCCACTCTGGTGGTTTTGATGATCATTGCTGGTCTTTTGCTTTACTGAGCAGAGCTGCTGTTGGTCCAGTATTTAGCAAAAACTGCCACTAGCCTAATATAAAACATCAGTAGCAGTTTAAACTGGTGCAGAGGGCATGACCAGCTGATGACTGGCAGTTGGTCAGGTATTCATCAGAAATCATCTCAAACGGCACACTGAAGCAGCATGAAATACCACCCTACAGACCATTAAATGGGACATATGATGATACACTCACTTGTTCAGTGCTTGTGCACATACATTATCTGGGTATGGAGTTCCTACTGACCCACAAACTGTGAAATAAGACAACCCAGTCAGTTGTTTGTGGGCTGCCTGGATCAGAAAACATGGGATTCAACAAGTCATTCAGATTTGACTCCCCTTATATGTCACATGCAGGCTCATTGGAATATATAATGCCACTGATACCATTAGAGTATCTCCACCCAACTACCTTTCCACAGGTGCATCATATTTTTCTCGCAAGCTAATCTGAGCAGACTGGGCTTTTTTGGGGGGGGGGGGGGGGGGGGGGGGAGTGTTTCAGACACAATACAGGTATTCAGACAGGCAATATGAGGAAAAAGTATGTTTTACATTAAAGCATGGAAACATGTTCTAGTACAATCACAAAATACAAGTATGAACCTCAAAATGAGCACATGCCCTCTTTAAATGACAAGCCACCATGCTGTTGCCAAAAGAGCCACCAGATTCCCAAACTGTTGCTGGAGCCTACAAAATGCACACAAAATGCAACAGATTATTGTCTGGCTGTCACAGTCACGTGTTCATCACAGCATTTATCTTACCATTTGACAAGTGCCTCGATGTTTTCAGTCTCCCTTCAAAGCAAATTGAGTGTGTCACAAGTCTGAAAATCTTCCTGAAAATCACCCTGCTGAGCGCCGGCGGTTTGTTTCACACGGGTCATTTTGACATTTCAAGCACGCAAATATCCGAGAACAGACAGAACTCAAAACGCCATGCATTATTAGCACGAGCTGACCCAGCACAGGGACTAACAGGCATTCAAGCACAGCTCCAAACAATCCAAACTCCAAACTGCGCCATAGGCTACCGCATAACTACACACAACCTGCAATAGATATTAAACTCAACCAGGTAATTGCGAAAGAAAGGAATGAAACAGCAGATTCTTACCTTGAAATCCGAAGAGGAAAGCGACGCCGGGGAACCACACGCTGTATATCCAGAAGTAGTGCATGGCGTCTTTTAGTCAGGTCCAACAGCTCGTCCAGACGAAACTTGGTCTCCTCACGAAGGTCGGTGTCCACGGGTAATATCTTGACCACGAAGTTAAAGAGCTATCCTCAGGATATAACGCCTCGAAGTGACACAGCTTTCGGTAGGAGCAGCAGCCGATGCGAACCGCACAAGTGCTGGAGAACCAAACACTGGACTCTGTCTCTCCTCCAGGCTGATGTGTGGTGCTGTGCGCGCGCATAGGCTGGCCTGGCCTGCCATCTAGCGTATTTAGAGAAAAGGACGTGTTGTACAGAGGCAGAACTCGTGCTGCCCTTCATTATTAGCTGAGCTCAATGAGCCACTACACACATTATAGCAGAGTGCGGTCTCAGTTGGGTTTTGAAGAGCGTGTCTTGAATGAATCAAGGTTAATTGAGGTTGCCATGGAGATATCTTTCAATGACCCTATGTGCTGACTAATATTGTTCATCTGTTGCACAAAATTGATAACACCTGTCTCCTTGTAAGTCTATAATATATTACCACATTTAGTAAAAAAAAAAATAGAACATGTTAATTACCTTATATTTAAATTGATAGGGGGCAACCAGGCGATTTCATCATTTGACAACGGTACATGAATTATCATGAATTCATGATGATGATTCATGCATGACTTAAAGAGCCCCTCTCGTGAAAATCAAGATTTTAACCATGTTAACATGTCTATATGGTGTCTCAAAATGCTGGATTCAGAAAGCCAGGTTTTATGACATCATATGTACCAAGGAACCAATCATGTCACTTGTGGCTGGGACATTCTATGGAATGTCTATTCTATGGAATGTCCCAGCCACAAGTGACTAGCGTAACTATGGCAGCGGTGGTGGACGGGGCTTAAGGCCAGATCCATCATTTTGTAATGAGGGAGAAGAGTAGATGTGCTTCCTGCCCCTTTTCAGTTTTTTTCTTTTATAAAAACGTGGTAAACTAAAGAATAATCATAGCAGAGTATTTTTATTTTTATTTTTTACATACTTTAAAATGTGTCTGGAAGAGATCTTTAATGCATGAAAAAGCATGAATCAATTCAAACTTCATGAACTATCAGGAAAGTGCAATAATTAATAGTATCTCATGCATAAGTTAATGCAAGAACAATGTGTTAATTAATGCAACAACTAAGGTATCTCAATCATGATTTCTATTGAAATTGATGATTTCTTATTAACGATGCCCATGTCTTCTTCATAGGCAAGTCTGTAGTTAAAGGGAGAACCCATGTTGATTCATAAGCAACAAATGTGTAACACACCACCATTAATCATGTTATTTATCAGTGTTAAAGAAGGACCAGGTCACTTACATCACTTAGAATTCAACAGAATACATGTGCTCTGCTTTGTCGGGTCAGTTTTTTTGTTTTTTTTTGGCATGTCCCTCATTGACCCAAAGCTCTGGAAACTCATTATAGTGAAGAATATTGCCAAATTTTAGGCTGTAAATGTTACAATCAGTATGGAACATATAAGCAGTCATGGGCATGTGATCAGGGGCTGTCTATGTGTGTCTTTCTATACTCTATCTGTTTTATTTTGTCATCCACTGATGGTAAGCCAGTCTAAGGTTCTTTAAGGACAACAGTTGGTACAGATTGATAAATGCAGAAGCCTGCACAGACTGTACACTCCCAACGTTTTAATGAAAAATTCCAATTAATATTTGCTGCAAGCTTGCCAGCCAGATGAACATGCCCTTGCTTTTGCCAAGTAGAAATGTTGAAAAGTAATTACAAGAATTAGAGATGGACATATTTTTAACACCCTTTCATTATTGACACACCTTGTACTTGAATGCCAGTTTCTGCCCATAGGCTAACCTTTGAAAACCTCAGCTTGTATAATCAACTTCTGGATGATATCAGTCAAGGCCTTGAGGCAGCTTCTCTGCCTCTTCCAATAAATCCACAGACATGTATTTATCTGTGGAGGGAGCAGCAATAAAAGGACCGGAAGCACCTGGGTGAGAATAGTCACACGGCAGCTATTCGGCTATTTACAGCCAGCCCTCTCACCCGCCGCCTACATATACATATATGTATATATACGCTTTACATATATACAAGGAATGTGTCCTCTGCATTTAACCCATCCTAACTATAGAAGTAAAAAAGTAAAGTCCTGGAAGTCCTGTGTTACCATTCTCAAAGTCCTTTCGCTCCAGGAAACAACAGCTATCAACCGGCACGCTGAAAATGACAAGTTTGGAAGATTTGGATTGTGCAATAAGGCAGGCCTGCTCTGTTCTTTTGGTGAATTATTGTCAAGATCTACAAAGAATATGTTTACAACATTTTTGTGGAGGTATTCCACTGAAATGGGTTTCCTCCCGACACTATTTTGCAGATGCACCATTGGGGAGTGGTGCCGCCCAGGACGATTAAGATTGGTTTAAGGAAATACAAACAGGCAAGGGAGTTTTTTCACTATCCAGGAGCATGGACATAGTCTGAAACATGGTTTTCCATGTGATTTCACATTTGGGCATTTGGAAAGCATTACATAAAGCCTCCAGAATATCTTCAACTCTTTACTTGAACCAAGACATTTTCAGTGAGCTTCAGTTGCCATGTTATTATCTATGCAGCTGAGGGACCCTGGAGCAAAACCACTGACACTCTACCAGCTACAAGAGAGCTTTTGTGTAATTATGAGCTGTGACATTTCCAACATGTTACTATCCTTGGGGGCCATGGGGCTTTGATCAGAATTCTTCAACAGGCATCTGGATCTGAGTCTTCCTTGTGGACACAGCGATGGACACTTAAGCTGAGGATAGAATAGATCATAGAATGTGCAGTTGACGATATCATTATCTCTATCCTATGTTTTGGTCCGAGATGCTGGATACTGGAAACATATAGCAATTGTTTTCGGGTTTAGGAAGGCAAACAAACAAGTAGACCCTTACATACTGTATGAGTTCTCCTGACCTCTTCTCCTGCTGAGAGACAGTTCTGGCCTCATGGACCCACTTGCGCTGCATTTTGATGTAATGCAAGATTTCCCTGCAGGATGTTCTCACTTTCAATGACAGGATGAGGACATGAAGATGGATGGATGGATGGATGGATGGACTTGGTGTGTCACAAATTTGGCTGGCAGTGTGTCAGTGTTTTGCTGCACTCGCTCCATTTACATTTGAACTTAGGTCTCTACAATATGTTACACTTGGAGAAGCACAACACACATTTACATACAACACCCATTCTACTTTTTTAACAAAATCTTCTTAAATATAGAAAAGCACACACACAATACTGGATATTATTTTGTGCAGGGGTGTATTTTTCTTGAGGCTTGTTGGGTCCCTTAAGGGGAATGCATTGTGGTTTAGAGATGGTAGAATACTGCAGTGAAATCTATTTTCCAAGTGACAAACACTTAATAATTCAGAGAGCTTGAGAGAATGGTACAACACTTCTCCAACAACACAGTGTACAGTAGCGCAGAACATATGCCATCAGTCACTTTGTAAATGTTGGCGAGTCATGAAATATTCAGCGCAGAGAGTGAGTACATATAACCAGCTTTAATAGAAGTACCCATTCTGCTGTGTAGATCAATTAGTGAATGTGAATGCATGCATGTTAAGTTCATTATTTTTATCTTTGTTGCATGAAGAATCTTTTCATCTGACCTCTTTGTGTGCAGTCGCAATATGGGAACTGTGCTAGAGGTCATAATTTAAAAAAATAGTCCATCAATTAACAGCTTTACTCAATTCAATATGTCCGCGGAACAATATTGTCAAAGATAATACAATTTAATAATGAGATGAGGAAAGAATTAAATTAATTGAGTAAACTAAAAATTAAAATTAAATATATAAAAAGAACAATAGAATGATAGAAAACAATGAACAAATGTTTGTGTGTGTGTGTGTGTGTGTGTGTGTGTGTGTGTGTGTGTGTGTGTGTGTGTGTTACATGTCTAGAGTTGTTCTAATACTGATACCACTATCAGAAATGCCTCTGA
This sequence comes from Heterobranchus longifilis, assembly GCA_028570985.1. Taxonomy (NCBI): domain Eukaryota; kingdom Metazoa; phylum Chordata; class Actinopteri; order Siluriformes; family Clariidae; genus Heterobranchus; species Heterobranchus longifilis. The sequence continues at coordinate 11,039 of JAOVVB010251824.1, read as the reverse complement.
TTCAACCTAAAATGCTGGTATCGTTAAGTATGCAAGTCTATGCACCGATCCAATAGCACACAATTTAGCATGCACATTTATTTATTTTTTAACACACTGGTATTGGATTGGTACTCTTGTAGTTAGGGTGATACAAAAGGGACAGAGCAAAATATGCTCATGATAAAAAAGGCAAATAAAGGTGGGAATGAAGCAGGTGACAGTAAAGGGCAAAGTCAATAAATATGCAAAAGTCCCAGAGGCTGGTGATGTGAGATTGAAAATTCCCAATGATGGGTTAAGTCTTGTTTTATGTTTGAGTCAAAACTGCAACAACCACAGACCAGACAGATTACATCTAAAGATCTTCTTTAGCATACAAACTGCATGTTTTCATACATTATTCATGACACTACCACTATTCTCTGTTTCTGTGTGTCTGCATGCGCATGTCATTTTTGCAAATGCTGAGCACCTAAAAGCACAGCAATAACAAGGAAAAGTATGTCTTGTCTCAAAGCAGGGCTTGTGTAACAAACGATAATACCATTTCACCCAGACTGGATCCTGACACTCGCTTTTAACATGCCTCCTTTATCCACTATTAACAATAAATATAAACCCATTGTGACCACATGGTAACCTCAAGAAATTACAGAATAGAATTATTCATTTCCTGGTGTGAAATTATTTTTTTTACAAACCTATTAGGGATTAAGAAAAGTGGTTATCATGCAGTTAACATGGTGAATTGACCAGTCCATTTAATTTCACACTTGCCTACAAATCAAAGCAGTCTGAGACATTTAATTAGTGTAGCTGAAATTGCCTTATTGCATTTTGTCAATAGGGTAGAAAGGGTAAAAAGTCATTTTGTGCCAGCCCAAATAAATCATAATTTTTGGTATTTGCCACTAAGGCAAACTCCATAGAAATGTATTTTTGCTGTCTATTCAGGGTGATGAAGTTGGTGTGTGAAGACATTGGTAAGGAGAACATTAAAATCTAGATATACTGAACTGAGCTGAACTACAGTAATGGATTAATGTTGCTGCTCATTCAGCACCACAGCACTTGGATAGAGAATAGAGAGCAACTATTATGGCTGCATTCCAAATCGCTGTTAGTACATAATGCAGCTGCCCCTAGAAAGTACATGCTGCTGCATGCAGTATGCATACAAATGGAACATTCTACTTCATCATACTACTATGAGCCTAGCCGCTGTCTGCGCTACTCAGGTAACTTCTCCTAACTGTTCCCACTGCCCGCCTCGTTACCAAAGGAAACCGGGCGTTTTCTTTTAGAGCACCGCAGCTGTGGAACTCCCTACCGGAGGCATCTAAGTTAGCAAACTCAGTGCCTTCTTTTATATCACTTCTCAAAACCTATTTTTATCAGAAGGCTTTTTTAAAAATAGTAAATCTGTTGTATGTCTAATTTCTTTCCCTCTTTTATCATTTGTATTTTATGACACACTGTGTCTTATGCTCTGTTTTATGTATGTTTTTGTTGTTTTTATCCTGATCGTGTATATTATTTTATCTTGTTCTGTAAAGCACTTTGAAACTTTGTTTTGAAAAGCGCTATACAAATAAAGTTTATTATTATTAGACAGTGTACTGACAAAGAATAGAGTTCAGCACCATGGACTGAGACAGTGCAGTGACAGAGGACAGAGTTCAGTGACAGAGGACAGAGTTCAGCACCATGGACAGAGACAGTGCAGTGGAGGACAGAGTTCAGTACCATGGACAGAGACAATGCAGTGGAAGAGGACAGAGTTCAGTACCATGGACAGAGACAATGCAGTGGAAGAGGACAGAGTTCAGTACCATGGACAGAGACAGTGCAGTGGAGGACAGAGTTCAGTACCATGGACAGAGACAGTGCAGTGGAAGAGCAAAGTTCAGCTCTCAGCTACTGATGTACTCATAACAGTATCTTTGCAACCATTATTAGCAATTATGTGCTGATTTATTCACACATGCTGATATATAATATAGCCTCCAGGATGTCCTGGAGGCTTGTTATTTAAAATGAAATATGATTTCCAAAAGCTACAGGCAACATAAATTACAATAATTTGTATTTTTTTCTCTCCCCTGCTCTGCTATCGTCTTGACTCCTTAGGAGTGGGAGTCCAAAGTTGAGCCGAACAGACCATAGAGAGATTTTTCATAGAGAGAGTCTTCATTGGATCCATTATTCGAAACTCGTAGACAAGCATTTCTTTCACCCATATAAGCAGCGATAAGTTTTATAATAACAATGTATCAAAAGAAAATGTGCAAACGATGTGACAATTTGAAGGGTCATTCTTAGTGATGAACCTACCTAACAGTACTTTGCCTTAGAAATTATTATAATGTTTGATAGTTTTTGCTCTGAACTCTGCATAACACCTGCCACAGCTGTTTGCAACAACAACGAAAAACCTTTGAAAACCCACTATACACAACCTGCTCAGCACCAAACAGCAGACAGACAGTTAGTGACAAGCTGGTGAACACAGTGAAGGATTTAGCAGCTAAAGAGACATATTTCCCTCAGGTACCCAGAAACACAACTCCAAATGAGTGACAATGAATGTTGATCCCCAACTGCTGGATGTGTAAATAACCAACTGTTCGCTATATGTTCCTCATATCAACTTAAAAGGTAATGATATGTCAATGTTGTTTCCACCTCCCCAAGTGGCCAAAATAATCAGTGAACAATAGCTGAAGTTTAGAACATAAACTCTGAAGTTCTGGAAATCCCAGAGGACTGGAGAATTGTCAAAAGTTGCGCTCTACTCCTCTCCTTTTCATTATGAGTAATGAGATAACAGTATTCTTTTGGCTCCAGTCCAACAATATGCAGGTGGAACAATTGACCTTAATCATATTAAATTCCAGCCAAATTCTGCTGGTGAATAACCAAAGCCACTCTTGCATATTTATAGCAGTCTGGCTTTCTACCACTTCCTCCTTGTTTTCCATGGATAACAGCCAATTCATTGCTCGGTCTGCTGAGCAGGTGATTGGCTGTCAACTTCCCTTCAAAAAATAGTTTCCAAGCGTCAAAAGGAAGGAAAGCACAGGTAGACCTGCTCTAGACCCTGCTCACTCAGGCAACCAAAACCTCCCTCTGGGATATGGAATCACTGCATTAATGTCATTGTGATGCCCACACCATCTGCCTTCTCACTCTCTGGCTCTCTATTTTCCTTGTCTCTGTGTGTTCAGTGTTTATTCAACAGGCTCGCTGGAGCTTCTCTCCTCTCCTCATTACGTGATTGACTGTGTCACCTGCCACCTGCCAGCACAGCTGTTCTCCATTTGTTTATCAATGCTCTTAGAACATGGAGAGGTTTTTGTGACACTTAGATTGTCCGAGGTGCCATAGTCGTCCATGTTTTCAAGTGTGTTCTCTGCCCAGTTTAACTGCCCAGGACTATATTTATAAAACATCTCGGATTCACTCTAAGGGATCATGCTGCGGCTGACACTGGGAGTTATTATGAAGCTTCTAACATCAATTAAAGAAGATGAAGTAAAGCTTCCATGGGACACCTGTCTGATTGATAATGAATTTTACATGACATGAATTAAAGATTGTAAAATTACTGTTATTTATTTCAGTTTTAAGTTCATTTTTTGGAAACTTATTCTCAAAGCAAGGACCTTTATCCATGGAAGTTTTAAGGAGAACTGCATACTGAATTCAAACAAGAACAGGTTGACAATAAGAGTAGAACAATGTAGATAAGATTAGATAAAGAAAAAATACATAAATCCCCCTCTGGAGAGTCTCTGTATTCAGATGAAATCAGAGCAGGTATGAGCTTTCCGGAAGGACTACAAATGACAAGATTGGAGCTGCCTGGAAGGAGGCGAATGAAAGAATCAGAGCTGCCTTTTTACCCGATGAGAACAGCTGGAGGAAAATCAAGGCAGACTGGGACAGCTGATGGAGCTTTAGAGAGCCGAGAATGGCTACTGAGCTGAGAGCAATGCAAGAAAGATGTGGCAGCTGAAAGTGGTGATCAGGAAAAACAAATAGCTGGTCATCATCTTCAAGAAAGAACTGATGGCTCTCAGCAAAGTGCATTTGCAGATTTTGGTCCAAGGCATTGAAATACAATGCAATGGCAATGAATGAAATAAGAGAGAGAGAGAGAGAGTGGAAAAAGAGAATGGAAAGAGTGTACAATTGCAAAATGTGTTCATCAGCTAGTCGCCAACAGTAAAGTGAAAATCAGAGCTCCATAAAGCTGCATCCAGCTGCAGATTTGTGTGAAAATTATCTATAGACTCATCTACTACAAGCAACCCCTTTTACTTTGTCACATTGTTTTCACATTGTCATTTGATGCATTGTTGTTAGTATTCACTAACAAGAACAGACCATATGAAAGTAGTATTTGGAATAGGTAGAGTCCAGAACCTTTTTGTTGTGAGGCAATGGTGCTAACAGCTGGGCCACCGTGGAATCCGACAGAGAGGGGAGAAATGAGAAAAACAGGGTTGGGGGGGGGGGGGCGTGAGTACTGAGACAAATGGGAAAGAGAGGGTTAGACACACGTATATAGGTCTTCACAAGTGATTTAATTAGGTGGAGAGCTGTGGTTTTGTTCCTGAACCTCAGTTACAATAACTACATATATCAGCCGCTTTAGAAGTAGGACAGATGAAACACGAGGCTCCTGAACATTCAAATTATCCAGCTGTGTTGATTATTTTGCTTTGGAAGAAATATGCATTGGATGTGAATATGTTGTTCCTGTCACTCCCTTGTTAACAATAAAAAAGTACCAGAAAAATCCAAAATAGAATTATAAATCCAGAATAATAAAGTTGCTTCAAACACATTTTCAGTGATACTCTGTCTGGTATTTCTTATTCAGCTCACCTTCTATTCTATATATACCAGACCAGACAACCACAACACTATAGTCAACAGCTGTCTTGTCTTGTTTGATGTCCACCACACCTCTTTCTTTCCCTGCTTCTCTGGACAAATACAATATGGCTGCAAGTAACATAATGAATTGGCAAAGGGAGGAGAAAGAGGAGAGAACCAAAGATAGAAAAAGGGAGATTGAGAACGGACACAGAGGGGGAAGCTGAACAGTCATTGCCAGCAGCTAGGAAACCGATTATGTGACAGGTGGTAAGCCTTGACACAAGGCTTAAATTTGATTCCATCATGCCGTTGCAATATCCTCTCCTCCCTGCAATGCAATCATCATTTTTCTTTCTTCTCCGTGCAAATGGGGGCCTTTGCAGGGAGGTAACATGTAGTGAAAGAAAAGTGGGGCGCCACCAATTCAACACTTATAAAGGGGATGAGATGGAGGCAGTAATGATCCCCCACTTCACTTCAATTGTCTGCAAAGGGTGTTATTGTACCAAGATGGGATCTCCTCTCATTCACTTCACATAGATGTAAAACGTGTCTTACAGCGGAGAAATATCACCCTAAAAACCATAACATTGTTTGTGTATGGCCCAGTTTGAGGTTTGACTGTGTATTTTTCTTAATCGTGAGGATGTCCACCCAAACGTTAATGCCAGCAGGTCATATTGAGATATTCTTCCTATGGGAGAAGCATCACAAAGGATCAGACAACCAGAGTTTTTAAACACGCCAGAATTTAACCCAATAACCTAAATCATCTATTTGGAAGCGAAACTGAACACACCTGAAATTTAACTTAGGGTCATTGCATTCACATGTAAAATGGTAAAAGGTCAAAGCTGAACAACAAAGAAGCTGCAAAATGGAAAAAATGAAATGTAATATTTGATCATTATATTAAAAAGGCACTCATATTGTATCCTCATCTTCTTGCCATGTTTTTATTTGGCTACAAAACAGCAATGTCATGCCAGAGCTTTGAGAAAAATCACTTGGCACAGTATGTAAGGTAAATTATTTCTTAGTGTTTGACTCTACATTGCTTTCATGTCAAGTTGCCTAATTATAGTGAAAGCTCTGCAGTTCCTCAGTCCCACATGCCGACCTGCATCCCATGCCCAATCTCAGCTCTGATCCCATATTTCTATTCTATGACAGAACTGTTTTCTTGAATCGTTTCATCTAATCCATCTCCTCTATACCATTTAACGAGAAAAGTTATACATTTGGCTTCCACAAGTTCAGAAAGAGTTCATTTTCTAAACTGGAAATTATATCTATTCTCTATCTCCAGATTCACAAACGTATGCAGATACAGAACTCTGCAAATCCCAGCTCCTTCCACGACCAGAGTGGAGCTGGTGTTTTGTTTTGATTGGGACTTCAGTTTTCAGTTTTCACTTTCAACACACACACACACACACACACACACACACACACACACACACACACCTTCATCCTTAGCTATGATTTTTTTTTAATGGTGCCTCAAGCTAAATGAGGCAGAAGCAAAGCGCAGCATATCTTGCAAATTAGTGTGTTTGATTTTCAGTGTGCGTGTGAGTGTGTGTGTGTGTATGCCTATTTTGTGTCACATCCCACTTACAGCATACACACTTGCCTCCCTTTCCCCCCATATGCATGAACAGCACATTCTGGTGTTTCAGAGCGATGGCAAGGTGAACTGTGGGTCTTCTCTGTGGGCTACATGAGCCTACAGGCTGTTTCCCACTGTTGGCCTCTGGGCAAACATCAGAGAAATTGAAGATTAGTTTTATGAAGGTTTCTATTTGTCCCCATCTTTTCTCCTTTGCTTCCAAAGCAAGACAAGGCAATAATATTGATGGAATACTTGCAATAAAGTGTTTCACTTTCATATAAAAACTAAATATAAATGAAAGCATGGCACAACAATAGGCAGATAACCATGTTAGAATACAAAGGGGACAGTGTCATATGCGTGTGCAGTCACTTCACGCACAATTGTGCAAGCTGCATTTTGTAACTGGATCAGAGAGAGAATACATTCTATCTCAGATACAATAATAGGGCAGGAATCAAAGACATGTACATTTGGTGGGTGGTCCTGACTTTTTAAATTTTAAGGTGCTAAAAATTGTTAAGTCTCATGGAGGGACAGAGGGATAGAAACAGACTTAATGATGGCAAACATGGATTCCCTGGACAGATTTGCAAAACAAATTTAGTAAATTGCAATTAATCCAATATAAAATAATGTATGGAATGTATTATACAAGATATAAATTTACAAATATAACTTAGCATATCTTTCACGGTTGGTGAGTGAGGCAACACGGATAGGACCCAAATGCAGACAAATAGGCAATGCTTACAGGCAGGGAGGCACGTACAGGAAGCACGAGGCAGGCAGGGGTCAAAACCGGGAAGGCAGTCCAAACAGGAAAACAAATCCAGAGAGCAAGGCTGTGAGGTCAAAAACAGGCAACAGGTCACAGTCTAGGAGCAGGTAACAAAGGGAAACAGGAGCAGATCAGGTCCAGGTTCTGGCTAGAAAGCAACGACATGAGCAACATAGCAACTTTAACAAACTGGCAAGGACTGTTCTTCTTCTTCTTTGGTTTTTAATGGTGGTTGGCATCCAAAAAGTTGCATTACCGCCAACTTACAAAGTCAAAAATACTAACTAAAACAATAATAACCCCATCCCACCCATTTCCCACTCTGCTATGAATTCTCCATGTGTTGCAGCACACCTTCTCCAGAATCTCCCACAACACCCAGAAATCTCCATGCTGCATCTATAATTATGTCAGTGTTCTCAGACTGGCAAAGAGTGAGTGGGAAAAGGGCTGGTTAAATATCTGCCGGGCTGATGAGGAAAGTGGGAACAGATGAGGAAGTGGGCGGCAAAGGTCAGGTGGCTGGGACTGGGGGGAAAAGGGATTACTGCAGGGCAGGAGGGAGTGGCTGAGTGTGGGAGTGAGGTGATGGGGACAGGAGAAAAAGTCAGAGGACATCCGGTGGACAGGAAGAGAATGTGGCTGGAGGGAGGGACAGAGAGGAAGAATGTGACAATGAGGGAATTGCTTAAAATGTGAAATTATAGATTTGGTGGCCCATGCTTGATGACCATGACCATGTTGTTTCAGTACTCTACTTCAACATTTAAAGCAACCTTTGTTCCTTTAGCAATGTCCTCGTTCTGCCCTTGAGAGGTCATCGAATTCAAAGTAACAGTAGCAGAGAATGAAATGCTAGAGCTTATAAATTAAATTAATTTTCAATTTTCCTGTTACTTTTGCTTGTTTTCTTTTTCATCTGATAGCAGTACGTTCCATTTAATTTACAATATATCTATATATGTTTAGTCTTATTTGCATCTTAAGGAAACATCAATGTCCTTTTTTACTTTGAAAGTGACAGATGCGGCACTGTATTTCCAAGTTCTAAAAACAATTAAAGTTTGGAGTTACTTTTTTATCTATCCACACTAAAGTCTTGATTAAAGTTTAAATTGTTTTTCTCTGCCATTCTCCTCCTCTAAACTCTGAACCTTTCCATCACTGTGTTGAATCTGTTTCCATCACCTCATTTTTTTGTCTTTTTCTCTTTCCCATTCTCCATTGATTCTTTCCCAGATGGACTGCTTTGACCTCTGACTCAGGGGGTTAACAACATCTATAGAACTTCTCCAACTCTATCAGGCCGAAAAACAACATTGCCATCAAACAAATTGGTGCTTCTTTTCCTCCTTCTTTTGTTCCTTTCTGTCCTCATCCCTGTCGTTGTATGTGCTTCTAAGTGTATTCATTGTTTTCATTACATTTGTTTTGCTTTGATGAATTGATTCAAAAAGTTTGCATGACCTGTATACATTTTGTGCATGAGAATCTAATCATCATGCATATAGTTTAACTTACATACGCTTCACCGAAACTGAAAGGGGCGGGTTACATGGTGGGCAATGAATAGTGCAAGACAAAAAAGCATGGCCTAACCTCGCCATCCACACAAAATACAAACATTGATGCAAATATAGGCATCTTATAAAAACTGTACTTACAGACAATGCTTCTATAAGTGATCCCAAAAGTAGATGGATGCAGATACTTTGAGAAAAAACGTGTCATTTTGGAGCTCCAGAACCTCCAGAAACACGGCCCGACATTCACCTAAATCCACCCCAGTTTAATTGCCCCTTGCTCGCGTAAATATCCTCTGCCTTAGCCCCCCTCCCACCGGAGAAACACTGAAAAAAATGCCTGGGAAAACGTGTCATTTTGGAGCCCCAGAACCTCCAGAAACCCGGCCCGACATTCACCTAAATCCACACAAGCTAAGTTGCCCCTTAGCCCCCTCCCACCGGAGAAACACTGAGGGAAAAGCCGAGAAAAAGCGTGTCGTTTTGGAGTACTAGAACCTCCAGAAACGCGGCCCGGCATTTACCTAAATCCACCCCAGCTAAGTTGCCCCTTGCTCCCGTAAATATCCTCTGCCTTAGGCCCCCTCCCACCGGAGAAACACTGAAAAAAAAGCCCGGGAATACGGGTCATTTTGGAGCCCCAGAACCTCCAGAAACCCGGCCCGACATTCACCTAAATCCACCCCAGCTAAGTTGCCCCTTGCTCCCGTAAATATCCTCTGCCTTAGCCCCCCCTCCCACCGGAGAAACACTGAGGGAAAAGCCCAGAAAAAAACCTGTCATTTTGGAGCTCCAGAACCTCCAGAAACTCGGCCCGACATTCGCCCAAATCTACCCCAATTAAGTTGCCCCATGCTTGGATAAACGTCCTCTGCGTTAGACCCGCCTTCACCGGAGATACACTGAAAAAAATGCCCGTAAAAACGTGTCACATTGGAGCTCCAGAACATCCAGAAACCCGGCCCGACATTCGGCCAAAGTCACGCCTGGGAAGTTGTCTCATAATCGCGTAAACATTCTGCCTCGCAGCCTCCCTTCCAGCGGGGACCAGGCGGAGCAGCGGTGCGCACAAGTGGGCGTGTTTTGCACGATCAACCCACACAAACGATACGGCATTATCAACCCACAGGCAAGGATCTCTATAACTTCACACTTTATTGGATACTTACTGGATAGTCTCAACGCTGACTGATACCCAAAACAACAAAAATATTATATTATGTCCTGAAAAATACTGTAACAACTGAGACAATTAAGAAATTAGCTTTTTCTCAAAATTAAATATTTGTATGTTCTTGTCCGTCACATGTGCAGGTGATCGGCTGGATGTGCCTGTGATGCAGCCGGGAGTCCGTTTTATAGCCGTGATAAGACAGGGGCCCACCCTAAAAGGCGCTCAGCCCCTTACAGGCTTCAATAACGTCACTCGTGTGATCAGCTGTGCTGACGAGACAGGTAAGGGACAGCACTTGGCAGCGACATATCACGTGACCATCGGGGGTGGGGGGGGATATGTAGCGTGTGGATTTTTGCTTATTGTGATGTCATTTCTTGGAGTATCTTCAAATGCTTCATATCCCTAAAATCTGTACAATCTCATCTTATGCAAGTCAATAAACCATAATAATTGATAAAAGTATTGACATTGAATCACGAATAAAACATTTTAAAAAACGTATTGCTCCAAAATGTTTCTAAATGTAGAAACATGACCAAAAATATTTCTTAACACTCCAGACTTTATTTGAACCATGTACATTTCTGTTTTTGAGATATGCTCATTTTTTATGAGCAGAGTGCAAAGGTGTTTTGATTTATCATTTGTCACACAGTTTTGCATCTCACGTATAACGTAACAAAGTCATCATGAGCGTACAAAGTGATGACATTACAGACAGAAGCCTTAGCTTTCTGATGCAAAAGAAAAGAATGGACGCTCTAGCTTTCCTGGTTTTTAGATCGATTTAAAGAGGATCATGTAAACAACAATCTCCTGCAAGAGGTCAGTTTTCATCAATTCAATTCAAGACATTTCTTCCTTAAATTGGTGCATAAAAATTCACCAGAATGCAGGAGTGTCTACAAGTCTACAGGTGTTTATTGCTCAACAATTTCTGAGGGAGGACCCCCAAACCCCCCAAATTTAATATGCCAGGCTATGACTATCCTCCTTGTTTACTGTTTTCTCAATGCTTCAGGGCTTCCCCTGGTTACTCAATGTCACAACGCTTTGAATTGTGGGTAATTCCCT
>JAOVVB010251808.1:0-20256 GCA_028570985.1 Heterobranchus longifilis | reverse complement strand
CCCCCCCCCCCCCACCCACCCCCCCACCCACACACACACACACACACACACACACACACACACACACACACACACACAGAGGAACAAAGTCACTATGCCATAAGTATTTCTAGTTTAGAATCGCATCAAGCAGAACGGTAACACACATATCGAGAGACCACGCACGCACTGTTTCCCTCCTCCCTGACTACATCTACTGGTCAAATATTATTGCTGTGTTTCCACAGTGTGTTTATTTGTTCCTTTCTGGGTGGAGGTCCTGTAAAGGCTGGGAGGGGGACACAGACATTTAAATGCAAACAACAAACACACGTGTCCACACAAAACACAGTCCCACACACACACACACACACACACACACATACACACGCGGGGGGGTTTGACAGGGCAGCATTATGCACCAGTAGAATAACAATCATCAGTCAATTAGGCCGTGACATGGTCTCTGGATGGTGACACCGGCAGTCCCAGTGGAATACATCAGTGAGTCCACACAGCAATATACACATACAAACGACAAACTGTCACTTGTTATTAACCCCTAGAATGCCACATGACCAGAGTGTAGTCACTATAAAAACACGGAGGTTGTAAAGAGTGACACCAAAACATGTAAACACCAAAACAGCTTTAATGGCCAACTCGCTGCTCGTATGGAATTTGTGGCTGAGATGCCAAAGAGTCGCAGAAGTTACGGACGGAGGTGACGCACGTCATGGCATCGTGCCAGAAAAGGGGCGAACATTTGCGTGTCCACTCGGGTATTATGTTTCCGTCACTGCCGATCGGAGCTGGAGTCGATAAATACCCGTTCCGTAACTACATTCTAGCATGAGTCATGACGCTCCTCTGTCAGTCACTGTCTTAAACCCGCCCCATATTAAATTTAAACGGCCGTAATTGGACATACGAGATTCCGGTCGACTGGAAATCTGTTTGAACGGAGATCCCACCGATCACTTGATGTTCAGATTGTAGCGGCTTGCGGCCGATGTCGTCATGCTCTCACCTTTTAAGATGACAGAGCTGATACGGGTTCATGTTCTTGCTCAAGGACGCCTCGACAGAACCGATGCTAATTAGTTTATGGAAACACTTTGTCTGGTGCAGAGGTCAGACACGTTATCTTTTAGTTGCGAGACGTTCACACTAACCAGCAGGAACTCTGCTGCCCTCAGCTTTGTTTGAAGGACTTCTATTCTGCATTGATTCACTTCTAAAATCTCTTTTTCATGAGTGACCTGGCCAAGAGGGCAGCATAAACGATTTGTTACAACAATAATACCGACAGACAAATACATCAGTCACACATTACAAATGAGTGAGCTCAGTGTCCAGTCAAATGCAGAACAAGAGAACGGTTATGATACATAAACAGGTACAATGTCACATTGACCAAGAGTACAATTTTCTCCATTCTTTAAAATGGACTTAAATTGAACTTAAAGTCCAAGTTCAGACAACCATCTGTAGGGTGTTAAGAGAGCGCAGGCCGTGCTGGTTTTGGTTCTAAAAACATACATCTATACAGATAAGAAGGAACCAATCAAAGCAGAGATTTATATTTTTTAAAAAGCCAACCAATAAGAAGATCTGCAGACATGCAGAGATGGCCATTTAGCAGCAGCATACAGAGGACAGCGGTGTATGAGATTTCTGCAGCCAGTTATAAAACATAAAGCACACTGGTATACAGTATCACTGGTCAGGTGCGTTCATAAAGAACAGATCACCGTAATCCAACAAAGGTAGAAATGTTGCTGAAATCAAACGTCTCCTAAGTTATATTAAACGGTATGTTTTGTTTGTGTTACACGAGCCATTAAAGTCGTATGTTGGAACAGACTGTCCCTGCTGTCGTTAGAAGAATTTGAGTTCGCTTCATTGATGCTCCGATCAGAAAAATGGCAGCGCAGTCCCACCGCACCCACCTGAGCCTGGCACGGCCACAATGGGCGCGCAGCGGGCACTGGGGGCTCCTACCACCTGGCACACACTGGCCACATACACGCAGCAGATGGCTGGAATGGCCCCCCCGATGGAGGGCGCAGCTGAGGAATCCTGACGTGTTTTTGTGTGTGCAGTTTCAAAAACGAGCACTCACAATAGGTATTGGATTATCGACCAGGATCCTCCCTTTTGTCTGGTGTCCTCAGACCACCTATTGAGATCGTGTATGTGTGTGCAAGCGTGTGTGTGTGTGTGTGTGTCACGGTGAATGCCCTTTCATTGTCGATGCTCGACGGTGCCTTAAAGTGCAGAAGTGGCCGAGAGAGTTTCACTTGAAAGTCCATCTGCTTTACAACAGAGGCGGCTTAGTTACAGTGTTTCTTTAGATGCAAAGACAGAAAAAGGAGAGAGAGAGAGATAAGATACAGTGTAGGGATAGACCGATTAATGACATTTTGATTATCAGCCGATTATCTCGGATCACAAGGCCGATCAGTGTTTTTTCTCGAAGCATTACGCCTTTTTTTCTCGAAACATTACAACTTTTTACTTGAAACATTACGACTTTTTCCTCTAAACATTACGACTTTTTCCTCTAAACAACTTCTTTCTGTAAACATTTTTCTCTAATTTTTCACCTTTCTGGATACATTACGATGCAGATCTACAAAAGGAGCAAAAACAAAGAGATGCTGCTTGGTGGTCCTGTGCACTAACATTGTTTTTATTTATGTACATCTATATATTTCAGAAACAAAGATATGCTGCTATGTGCTGACTAAATGTTAAATAAATGTTAATTTAAGTTCATCAGTTTTAAATTGTTGTAGGCTATTTTATCAGATGCAAAAAAATAAAAAATAAATCGGCACTATAAATCGGCCATCAGTCGCCATGCTCTCTAAATATTGGTATCGGCATAACACTACTGAATATTTAGGTCAAGTTGACTGAACCAAACACATATCGCTCCATGAAGTCAGCTAGGATTTTAAATGCATTTTCTCTGCAACCCATATTAGGCTATGTAATAATCTGAGCATTTTATGCTCACCCATCTTTATCAGTGGATTAAACACGTGTATCCTGCTCTGTTTGTGAACAAGGTGTTGGTCCTCTGTGTAAACTGAATTAATATAATAGTTCTATATGATGTTCTCTTGATGATACCAATTATCTCTCTGAAGGACTGTGAGAGTCATTGCATGCAACTGTTCAGTAAATAAATTCACAATTTCAAAATGATCAACAAGTTCATATTATTGATCCCAGCAGTATAGTTTTCTCTTATTCGGTTTACTGTTGTTCTTATTAGTTATGGATTCTTTAGTTAGTAAAAGTTGCAATACTGCAATGTAAAAATGCTCTGTTACAAGTAAAAGTGCTGCATTGAAAATGTAATTTAAGGAAATGTACCTTAGCAAAATGTACTTAAAGTATCAAAAGTACTTAAAGTGCTCACAATGCACATAATGCTCATGTGAATGTTATACTATGATATAGTGTATTGTTATTGATGCATTCATGTGTAAATATCATATTGCTGTTGTAGTTGGCCAAGGTGGATCAACTTTAATCATATATGACTACTATTGGGTATACATCTTATTTATTTTTTTATTTATTTTAATGCATTGCATCATATTTTACAAGCTTATGTAAAAATGTATTTACAATCTTAACATGCAAATTAATTATAACTAATGCTGTCAAATTAATGTAGTGGAGTAAAAGAATACAATATTTCCCCCTGAATCGGACAGTAGCATGCTAAACATATGTTTAGTGACATACTAAAGTAAAGTACAAGTACCTCAAATCTACAAGTGCAGTACATGAGTGTACTGAACTAGTACACCACTGGTTATTATCACAATGCTACATTTTCCCCAAACTTGATTTCATTTTGTGGTGCGCTTGTTTTGTTTTGTCTGTGCACACTGATGGTAAGAGTCACACAAACGCTGTGAGCTGCATTTTGTGTGCTTGCTACTACTGACTAAAAGTAGCAATATCACAGCTTAGAAATACTCCTGCATTCAAAATTTAACTTGAGTAAAATTACAAAAGTTTAGCATCAATAAAGTACCCAAACTAGAAGTAGGCCTACTACTAATTCCCTGTGTTCCCGCAGTATATTATAGTTTTGATTAGAATTATGTATGCATACATGTTTACATCAAAACGTACAGTTTCCCTCTGAATTGTAGTTGAGTGGAAGTATAAAGTAGCATAAAATGTAAACAGGCTACTCAAGCCTAGTACAAGTAGGCCTATCTCAAAATTGTAGGCTACTTAAGTGCAGTACTTGAGTAAATGTACTTAAAGTTACTTTCCACCACTGCTAGCCTTCTATTCCAAGTACTACAGTTAATGCTGCTGCAGTGCTATTAATATTACAGTGCACTAATATTAGCCAGGAGCGGAAAAAGGTGGTCAGGGGCCCTGAGGCTACTCTTTGTGTGGGGCCACCTCTTACTCATCATTAGTGCTGTAATGCATTACATGGCCCACACACGCACACACTCGGGGCATACTGGCATTCACACAAACATTGAGACAGCCTTTATTATAAACAACAATGCTTTCACCACTGCTTTTAGTTTTCTAAACCAACAGGTACAACACTGTGTTTTGTTGTCAATTTAGGGATTTTCTTTTTGCCTATGCTGTCCAGTAGCAGTGAATTATTGTTTGAAAACCACAATCTTTTAAAAAAAAATGTTTATTAACAAACAGCATTCAAATACAATGCAGTTCACTACAAAACATACATAAACAAAACATAAAATGCCAGGGGATCAAATTACAGACAGAAATCATTTGTTTACAAAAATGTTACAAAGTACATAGATTCAAGGTTTTAATTGCTTTTTTTTGTTTTTGGAGTATATACTTGACATAATGTATTGCTTGGTTTCCTTTTCAAAGAAACAATGGTTTATGATTGGAAAATTTGGATTTATGAATATGATACTTTGCAAGTAGTAAAATCAGATTGATGATATAGTATTGATTTGCTTTGGTAGAAGGGTAAGAAAAGAAACCAAACAATACATTTTCATATGAAAGATGAAAGTAATTGTCAGTATATTGGGAAATAAAATTACAGACTTCTTGTCAAAAAATACAAGAGTGGGGACAAGACCAAAATAGATGACATAAATCTTTGTTTGAAAACCAAATTGACCTTATAAACCTGACCACATGGTGTGGGGGACATCTACCCAATCAGCTGTTTTTAAAAAAATTTTTAAGGTTTCTTATGGGTCAATGTTTTTTTTTTCTCTAAAGTAAATTTAAATAATAATAAATGTAAAAAAAAAAATAGTCCGGCCAACTGGGGGCCCTTGCACATGTGGGGCCCCTAGGCTGTTAGCCTGTGCATTAATCCACCCCTACTAGCCTATATTACACAGTTAATTTGTAAACATAATTTAAAAAAATATATTAATAATAAAGATACATTAACAAGAAAGTAATGCAAAGAGAAAACTAAAGAATGCAACAAAAACTTTTGTATGATTTTACACTTACCGGCACCGCCTGGTGTACAAATGAAGCGCTCCCCTGTGTACCTGAAACGCCCCTTCTGTCCGCTGCTGGCTCGTGAGGTCGGCTCGTGTCGCAGCGCGTTGTGTACCTGCTGCCAGTAGGTCTCAGCGCTACAGAGGAGACACACACACTGTAGCTTTCTGTCTCCAACATCTAGTTGTAGTAATCTGCTGCTGTTCACATTTACCCCTGTATCTGACTTGTACCTGTCTGAGGGGAGCACCTCTGGGAGCTTCCTCTCGCCCGACACCGACAGAGCTCCGCACGGAGGAATGCACGTTAGAAACGATACCAGCGTCCGAAAATACGCCAAAAAAGACAACAGCGTTGTGTCAGGATGGAGGTTTTAAATGTCCGTCTCTCGTCAAACCGCAGGCCGTCTGCGGGGGCAGTTTCTCCCGGTGAAAACGCTCCTGTTGTTGGGAAAGTTTCGTCCCAAGTGACCGTGAAAAGACAAGCCGTGAAAAGACACCACCACAAACACAACCTGAAGCACAGGTACGAGTTTCTGGAGACGCTCGGGAAGGGAACATATGGCAAAGTGAAGAAAGCCAAGGAAAGATCCGGTAGACTGGTAAGGACTGATATTATTAACCTTCTTTTATTATCACTATTTTACTGTGTGAGCCAGGTGCCTCTATCAACGATGCCCGCATCTGCAGACACGTCTGTGTTTGCTCCACTGTTATCGGCCACCTGTTGTTCAGAGATAGAGGGCTATTTTTAGTATAGGCTACTGTAAGCAGTCTACATATGTGGGGGCATTTAGTATTCATGATTACCTTCCCTGTAAAGAATTAGTGAGCCATTTTACTGAATTATAAACTAATAAAATAGGTTAGTGTGTCTGCTGCTGATTATTTTCAAACCTTAATAATAATAAATGTGAAATGAACAGTACACATATAACAAACCCTCAGTATATCCCACAAATTCCCATCATAAATAAATATCGTCCTGTTAAATATCCTAAATGGATTGTAGTAGTTTTCACTTATATGTCCTCCCCTCTTCTCAAACAATTAAATCCTATTTATGATATATACAGGCCTACAACTCAAACAACTAACCCAGTGTTATTATTAAACATCCACCCAGTGTCAATAATTAAACAATTACCTCACATTCATCCTATCAACCCTTCCTCATCCCTGCACCTCCTTTTTTCTGTACAAATTCTTAAATTGATTTATATTTGGACTTTACTTAAATTCTATTTCTCAACTATTCCACAAATTAACACAAGACAATGTTTTAAAAAATGTGTCAGTTGATAAACCAGCTTAAAGTTTGCCTTGGGCTTCGTTGTGTTTGTTTTAGAGGGGGGTTGCTCTTAGTTTCCTCAGTGTCTTCTGAACACTGTGTCCAGTCTCTGCATGATAAGATCACTGAATGAGCAGTTTTTTAAATGCCTTGTGAATTGTGACCCACATATATAATAATCTAAGTATTTTATTCTCACCAACTGTATCAGTGGATTACAAAATGTGTATTTAACACTCTAACAGAAGTGGAAAGTAGCCTACACAGTGTTAGTCCTCTGTGTAAACTCAAAAAGTATTATAACACTCATGTGTTAGTCCTCTGTGTAAGATACATGTACATTAATGTAGAACACTCATATATTTATGGCAAACCTAATATCTTAACAAGTTATTTGTGGTGTATTAAAGTAGATAACAAAAATCAATACTTCTGTGTGAGATCAAACTACAAAGACTGAAACCAAAATGTATTCCTGTAAATCTGTCACTGTTTTACAAAGTCTCCTCCTATAATGGCATCAAGAGAATAAAGGAAAGGCGTTTCGTTGGAAAGACTGAGTGACTTTGTCTCAGCAGGGAGTTTTTAAACAGGAAAGTTAGGTAACTTTCTGTGATAAAGGGAGAGGGGGAAACTGCAAAAAGCCTTTTAGGTGGATTGCAGTTTTCTGTGTGACCTAAGGGGAAATGGGAGGTATTTAAAACAGTCTGACAGAGATAAACCTTTTTAAAAAGGATGCAGAGGAGTCGGCAAACAAATGGCAATGTCTTTTGTTGAAAAGATAATATTAATAAGATAAGATCAAATAATCCTTTATTAATCCCACAGTGGGGGGCTGTACAATTAAATAATGAATATTATTTCTCTATACTGTATCCCAATAAGATTTTTATTTTTTTATTTTTTTATTACGTCCACAAATGGACGATGTACATGTTTATATAAATGATGGTAGACTAAACATTAGAAACACCTCAGTGTAATGGAATACAATTTAACTGCACCTCAACACCTTTCTAAATCAGTTTAAACAAAAATGAAACACTATATCTTTCTTGAAGGTTTACTGCAGGGCTTTTGTATTAAACCACGGTCACACATTCACGAATTTCGAGGTGAAATTTGCCGGCGAATCTTCGCCTCCCGTTCACGTCCGTTGTATGCGAGCGAAGGGGCGGAACTTTGCACCGCGTAGAGTTCAACTATGTTGAACTTTGACCGGCGTATTTAGCCTCGGAATTTGCGCATGTGTGACTGCAGCTTTAGACTGCATTCGTCTTAACGTGTACCTAATAATAAAGTGGCAACTGAATGTTTGTTTGTGTACACATTACAAACTGTGTTCCACATGTGATCATTTGCATTCTGCTAGATCTTTGTTTACTTGTTTCCATAATGCATCCAACATTTAATCAGGAAATGCAAATGATAGGCAAATTATCAAAAACAAAAAAGCACAACTTCAGCCCAGGCCCCCAGGAAGTGCGCGAGTCGTCTAAGCCAATTTGACATAGTGGCCAAATGGTGGTATTACAACTATGGTGACCGTCATGCGATGCCATGGGGCCCAAAATACTTTTTCTCATTGACTTACATGGCCACATGGTGGCGTAAATCCGTGGATTTTCTTTTTCTGGCACCAGAACCCCCGCAAAATGTGTTGTATCACTATCAAGATTAGATCTATTTGGTTTGATAACATTTGGAAAGTCTGGAAAAGCCGCAAGATTGAATTATTTAATCCCAGTTCAAGTTAGCTGGAGCGCTAAACCGGATGTAGCCGGCTCTGTCGGCGTAAGTCTCTAGTGCGCCTGCTCTACGGGCCCGTGTTAGCAGTAACGTTCATCTGGGGATTTTTATAGGTGGCAGCTGAGCTGTTTTTTACTTTAAGCACCACTTAGTAGCTTTCATAGGAATGAACGGCGCTCCGCCTCGATCACTGTATCCAGGTTTTATTATACATCCATGCTTCAGTGACTCATCCAAAAACAAAAACAAACCAAAAGAAATGACAACAGATACTTAGAATTGAACTGCTTTTGCCAGCAAGTCTGACTCATCTGCCAAGTCACGTTAATCAGAAATGCTCTTTGTCAAAAGATCATTATGAGTGAAAGCGCTTGACAGTCAAGGAAGTTACAGTGAGAGTCAGGAATTCCCCTTCGGTACCTGCAGTAAACAGGTGTGATACAAGTCCAGCCTTGTCTACACACCCATCTCTGCTCTTACACTGTCTGACTTGCTGCTGCACTTTGCTTTTATAGGATATGAGTTGGTGTCTGAAATTCATCCCTGCAGGCAGCTTCCTGATCGTCATGCCTCAAACCCATGTTCAAATGTCAAAAATACTGATTAGCCCAAATGTATGTTTTGACTCAAACAAACAGCAGTTAGCATCGAATGGAAACGGGACAAACGTTAATTTGCTTTGTTTTTATCTACCTATTGACAACACAGTGGACAAAGATATGTAATTTGACACAGGGAGTGACACAACACAAAGGATGGCTTCATCTTGCGTGCGTTGAGGCACTACAGCTGTTCCCATTATGACTTAACTTGACTTTATTGTCCATCTTAATGGAAAATTTGTCTTTGGCTTCTCCAATACAGTAAAAATACAAACATAACACATCACATCATTAAAAAACGTACAACATAAACAAGATACAGTTGTGCAGATGTGCATATGGGCAAGTAGCAGCAGATGGAAATATATTATAGCCTAAAAGATAATACATTTTAAATACTTCCATTTAGGTGGGTGGTTTCAGCACACACAAGTGTCGGGTTGACCTCACACTCATGACATTTATGCTGTATGTGCATCCGCAATTAAGTCCTTTAATTGGGTTGCACCAGCTAATTCATAAATCAATTACAAAGTTTGCAGGGAAAAAAGTTCTTAGTGGCAACGAGTTGTTTCAAATTAGAGATTCACTAAATTGGGTTGCGCCATTAAAACTTAAGAAATGTCTTAGCCAAGTAAAAACTTGAGTAAAGTGTAAATCGGTTGCAAGCCTAGTAGGGCTGCAACTAAGTATTTTCATTATCCATTAATCTGCTGATTATTTTTTTGATTAATAGTTTGGGCTATAAAATGTCAGAAAATTGTGAAAAATGTCCGTCCCATTTTCTCAAAGTCCAAGGTGATGTCTTTAAATGTCTTGTGTTGTCCAAAACCCACAGATATTCAGTTAAATATGATATAAAACAGAGAAAAGCAGGACATCTCCATATTTGCGAGGCTGAAAATAGCATTACTGCCATTTTTCCATGAAAAATTACTTTAACAATGAGTCGATTATCATAATATTTTGCTGGAAAAAAAATGACTTAAATGATTACCAGAATAGTTGCAGATTAATTTTCTGTCAATCGCTTAATTGTGTCAACTCTAATCCGTAGTGTTGTCCAAACAAAAGCAATCAACTATGTAAACAGAAGTCACTGGAGTATCACTTAAACATAAGTTCCACAAATAACAGTCTTAGGGGGGCAAAACATACATTAAAACTTAACTGCCAATCCTTTGTAAATGTAGGTATTTTATTTATGTGCACGCATGGACAAATGTGCATGTTTCAAAGTTAGCTAGTAGTTTTCATGCAGTTTAGAATGAGGGGGAAATATCCAATCAAACTTTAGGTTAACGTTATTAACATATGTTTGTGAAATGTAACGTGTCAGGTCAGATGTTGCCTATTGCGTCTTTTGCTCTTCACTCCAAACGGGTCACATATTCGCAAGCTAACGTTAGCGTCGTCACTTGGTTCAGTTAGCTACGTAACAGTTGCACCTGGAAGTTTTTCCAAGTGCATAAATATGGTTTTGTTGGTACAAGAACTTGTGTTAAATATCAAATATTCCAACCTCAGTGCCTATTGCGTGGAACAACCTGACAGTGACAAAGACCGCACACACACACAGATAACCGCACAGGGGTGTGAACTCATCATGAGTGTGAGTTCAGCCCGTCTGACAGCTATTCAAACAAACGCAGGAAACCCAGAATCAGGAAAAAAAGGTCTGCGTGGTGTGACCCCGAGGAGCACCGAGGCCAGACAGTGACTCATGACGGGAGACAGTTATGTGTTGAAACTGATATGACAAGTCGCTGCTTTACTCACTTCCCCAGTGTCTGCAGCCCTGAGGGTTAGAAAGGAGAGAAAACAAGGACACCCCAGCACCACTGCCCATATGTGGTGCCTCATGACACCCTTTAACATTGGGGAGACTGATGACGCACTCGGTGCACAGAGGAATCTCAGGCATCTGAGCTTCAACAAACACAACATAAAGACGTGTATACAGACGTGTCAAAAGCGTGTGTGTGATGGGACCCTGACAGATACTATTCAGATTTAAATTTCCTTATTCTATGAGTCTCACAGACATAACAGCAGACAATAGGTTTCTCTACAGAAGACAATACTTGACCCGGCGTTCCCTCTGCCTTGTTAGAAACAACGTAGCAGAGTTTTCGGTTCACTGCCCATTGTTCCTCCAACAAGAGGACGAGCTTCAGATGGAAGCCAGCTCTTATTAAATAACTTATTTGTTAATGTTTTATTAGCTTGTTCTACTAAATAGACAGGCATAATCTAGTGTATTAATTTACTGACCTCTATTGCAGCAGCAGTGCAGCTGCTGACCATTGTATTAATGTTTGTGAGGGTTACTTTTGAAACGTATTCCACTACAGATTATTGAATACATGCCCTAAAATATAATTTGTAATTTATTCCATTAGATTACTCAAATTAAGTAATGTATTGTTACATTTTTGGATTACTTTTAGAATCATTAAATTGTCTTGCTGAGCTCATGTGCTCTTATATTTCCAAAAACACACCAGACAGTGTCCTGTTCAGTGGTGGAATGTAACTAAGTAAATTTACTCCAGTACTGTATTTAAGTACAATTTTGACGTACTTGTACTTTACTTGAGTCTTTTCAAATATTGTACTTTGTACTTCACTACATTTATCTGACAGCTTTAGTTACTAGTTACTTTACAAATTATTGCACACAAAACTTACAAAGAGCTTATAAAATATTATGTTTCATTCTGAATTAAACTAGCCAACAGTTTATACAAGTACAGCTGACACGATAATGATTGCCGTTTTATACAAATAGTTAAAATGAGCTCCACCATAACCAACTACAACAGTAAAATCCTTTTTTTACATTAATGCATGAGTGATAATAATCTAAGGAGCCTAATTTATAATAGTGTGTCAGTCAGAGAGGGAACATTTTCCTGCATTGGGTACTTTTACTTTTGATACTTTAAGTAAATTTTCCTGATTATACTTACATACTTTTCAATAACCTTTTCAATCCAGGACTTTTACTTGTAGTGGAGTATTTTACAGTGTGCTATTAGTATTTTTTTACTTAAGTTAAGGATCTGAATACTTAATTCACCACTGGTGCTGGCTGTGCGACTCCTCTGCCATTGTCATGTAGCAGGTATACTGCACGCGCACAAATTGTTGCACTTTGTTGCGTCCCTCACAACCAAAACAAACTAGAAGGGCACTCAGAGAGCGCAGACCTCACTCCAAGGTTTTCCCCTAAGCGAAAAATAATCGGTGTATCTGCCTCGTGGTTTGGATCTGCTCCAAAATGTAACTCATGCTACACCCTTCCACCAAGTTTCATGAAAATCAGGCCAGTAGTTTTTCCATAATCCTGCTGACAAACAAACCAAACAGAAAACATAACCTCCTTGACAGAGGTAATAAAGTAATTCCTTAAAGTAATCTATTTTAAAGACATTAACTGTATTCAAAATACCACAAATTTAAACTGAAACTGAATACAGTTACTCACACTTACACTTGTATTTTAAATGTGTAGTCCCATTACTTTTATTCTGTTACTCCCCAACCCTGCTCTCGAAACAATAAACAACCCATTTGTCTTCTTACAAATTAAAAGTTGGATCCATTAGAAATAAAATGCATCCTTGTACATTTCAATACTCTCAAGGGTTTTGCTGCTGTCTGGTATGACCAGCAGCTTATGTTAGCTAATGGTGGCTAATGTACTCCTGTTACACCGTGTTTTAATATTAACCATTGTCCTGCAATTGTCACTTGTGGCCACAGTGGCTGCTGGTCAATAAAAGTTACACACTCGCTTTAAAGTAACTATTTGACTCTCTTAACAAAAAAACTGTGTTATTGTATTGATTGTACTGATTATGCCAAGTAAAATACATTTTCTCCAAAATTTAAATATTCTTTTTTGGGGTTTTTTTAAAGGTTGCCATAAAGTCGATCAGAAAGGAGAAGATCAAGGATGAGCAAGACCTGGTTCATATTCGCAGAGAAATCGAGATCATGTCCTCACTCTGCCATCCGCACATCATCACCATCTATGAAGGTGCAGTATTAAAACGTGCTTTTCTGTGTGTTCGGGTTTAGTTTCATCGTTACCCTTTCAGAGGTGACTGAATCTCCACATGCGGCGTGAAACGTGATACCTGGAAAAAGACCTCTCTCAATCAGTCTCTGTTAGAGATTCACAGTTTGGTCACGCAAGTCTTTTGTACTGAAGACCGATGCCATGTTACATAAGTCGCCCCTCCGTACCCCGGCAGCGCTGCAGGATAATGTGCAGAGCCTCGTGTCTTCCAGTGCCCCTCACGCCTGATGAGATGGTCATCGTTCAGTGTTTGTCCACCGCAGTGCATGTTTGTTTGCAATACAGTCAACATGGGGCCCCGTTTATCCTAATCAGTGAATTAGGAGTTGTACAGGAAGTTCTGCAATCTGTTTTCAATGCAAGCGCGTCCTTAATTAAAGCATTTTACACATGTGTTAGTACTGTAAAAAGGCTCTGCACAGTCTGGATAAACTAACTTCAGTTCCCACTGGGTGATGAGTTGGATATGAAACCTTTTTAATAAAAGGAGTTCTGTATTTTTTTTGATCTTTCAGTGTTTGAGAACAAGGACAAAATTGTGATTGTGATGGAGTACGCCAGCCGAGGAGATCTGTACGACTACATCTGTGACAAGAGGAACATCTCTGAACGGGAGGCCAGGCACTTCTTCAGACAAATTGTATCAGCTGTGCACTACTGCCATCAGGTAAGACAGTCCGTCTCAATCCAGTGCTTTCATACAGAACATAGCAACTTATCAATATGTGTGCATTCATACATCTTGAATAAAAACTAAAGTTTTAGCTATGGTAAGAGTATCTCAGCCCTCTTTACACATGGCTGCTAGGTCAAAGCTAATGACACAGAGCTCCAGTCAGACTAGCTGCTCTGCTCGTTGTTTTTTTGTCCAGGGCACTGGCACCCCCAAAGTTACATAATAGGCAAATTATTCACTGTGAGCCTGCTGATCTGAACAGGGAGGCTGTGAGAATGATGCAGGGGGAACAGTTGGTCTGTAGAGAGCTAGCGTCAGGGCTAAAGGCCAGCCGTCCCAACACACAGACACACACACACACGGTTGGTCTCACACTCTTAATGAGGGTGTGATGGAACAGAATGGCTCTACACACACACACAATAAGTTGTTGCCTTGTAATTATGAACATTTACAGTAGGGCTGCACAATAAATGTTTGTTTTTTTTAATCGTCATTGTGATATCAACTTGCGCAATAAACGCTTCGTGAAAGACACTCAGGGATTTTTTTGAGTTAGGTGAAAGAGAGTATCAGTCGAAAACTGCTCTTTAAAATGTAACTATCATTCTTTTCTTGTAAATGGTGCCTTTTGTGTTCAGTTCAATTGGTTCAATAAAATGTCAGAAACAACAAGCAATTAGTTGTATTTTAGCAGAATACTGAAAGCCAGAACTGATATGACTGTTTATTTATCGCAAGTAATATCGTTATCGATATTCAACAATGTTATCACATATTTTCCTCATATCATGCAGCCCTAATTTACAGCCCACTATATATTTTAGTGTAGCTGTTCAGCACTTTGCAGAGCTTTTAGAAATGTTTACTGGACAGTATTTACAGAGTGAATTGCCCCGTCATATTCTGTCAACCATCTGTCGTATTTCACTTCTATTGAGTGCCGATGTCTCATTAAATATTTAATTTTCCACGTTGAAAGCAGTCAGGAAAAGGCCACCTAAACACTTATCGGTCGTGTATGGTACAGTGACGAATTCTAAAGAACAGCACGCAACAGTTTCTTCATGACTGCATCTCAACAATAAATGAATGCTACATAACACAACCTACAATGTATCCGTTGCTACAAGCAGTGCATACGCAAGAAGTAGTTGACCTGCATGTTTGAAAGCAACACATTCAAACTGTGCTAGAGCCAAAGGCATGCCCCCCTACAGAGCGGAGGACAATGAGGCACAGCTGACGTATCCGAAAAAAATCTTCACTCGGAAAAGAATGTGTTCTGACCTAGTAAAGTCTAATCCTTTTATATAATATAGACAACATCCAGTAAACTGATGTGTCATGGCCTGGGTGGAGACACCATCATTGTAAAAGTATTGTTGTGCAAAAAAACTGATATCTGATATTTTTTTTTACCCTCCTCTTAGAATGGAATAGTACACCGGGACCTGAAACTGGAAAATATTTTACTAGATGGCAACGGCAATGTGAAGGTATGCATATGGGACATGTTCCAAAACACACTCGCACGCAGGGCTCATGAGCATACAAGTCTGCAGTTTTAGCGCATTTAAGCCTATTTAAGCTTTGAATTATAAGTGACAGCAGATGGTGGTTATTGCAAATTGTGTAATATTTGACACATTTCATTACTTCTTGCACAAGTTCTTGTGACAGAAAAGTGATTCACCATGCAATCTTTAAAATTAGAGTAGTAAGTGTTATGAATAATCAATGACTTATAGTGATGCATGTGGGAATCTTTTAAGAGGTTAGATTTCTCCAGTAATCTGATGGTGATGATGATGGTGATGATGATGATGATGATACAACAATGCTCAGCATGACGTCTACTTCTTGTTCTTGCAGATTGCAGACTTTGGGCTGTCAAACCTCTACCACGGCGATGAGTATCTTCAAACGTTCTGCGGCAGCCCTCTGTATGCTTCCCCAGAGATTGTCAATGGACGCCCATACCGTGGGCCAGAGGTGGACACCTGGTCTCTCGGTGTGTTGTTGTACACTATGGTGCACGGCACCATGCCATTTGATGGAAACAACCACAAGGCATTGGTGCAACAGATAAGCACGGGAAACTATCGTAAACCCAACAACCCCTCTGGTGAGTCTTTCAACTCAACTTTTCTTTGAAACGTTAGGTGTTTTCGGACCAAACAGTTCTGGCGACTCCCTGAGAGGAACTTCCCACTGGGAACACTGAAGTGATGCAAGCCGGCCGGCTTTTCCATTTGACGAGTCAAAATTGCGTTGTATTTCCATGTTGCATAAATGTTCAGTAAAGCTGACGTGTTGTTTGTGTTTTGCGTCGTCTGTCGTTTACACGGCTATCGTTTTTCTCTGGACCAATCACTGTACACTCACTCACGGTTCCTCTTGTGCTGGGAGAGTACCAACTCTGAAATAGGAGCTTAAAAAGTATCTCAAAATGGCTCAAAACTTCGGTCATTCCTAGTTCCTAGTGGTGCGGACACAATAAAAAGAGGGTTTCTTAGAACTATGAAAAAGTTACTGTGGTCCGAAAACGCCTATTATTTTGGTGTGTATATACTTTGTTTTGCACTATTTCGTGGTTGAACACAAAAATGATCATGTTTTTTTTCTCTGTTGCTCTCTCTCAGATGCATGTGGGCTGATCCGTTGGATGCTCATGGTAAATCCTGAGCGCAGAGCCACAATAGAAGAGATTGCAGGCCACTGGTGGCTCAACTGGGGCTACCAGCAGCCATTACTGGCTGAGATAAAGAGCAGTCCAGTAGAGCAGACCACTGCACCAGCCTCTCCGTCAACATCCCACCCTGCCGGTCTGGCTGGCGTTGCTAGTTGGCTGCGCCGCACATCCAGGCCTTTACTGGAGAACGGCTCCAAGATGCGCTGCCTGCTCCGCTCACAGGGCGGTGGAGGGGATGTAGTCCGGCAGCGCTCTCTGAGAAGGTCACGAAAGGAAAACAACGTCTCCCAGACCATTCATGAAGTAAGCGCAGACAGCCGCCCCTCTAAGGGCATTTTAAAGAGACGCAACAGTGTGAAACAGAAGGCGATGAGTGAAACCCCTGCTGCAGGTTCGGTGGAGCCACAGAACATTTTGGGTCTGTCTGCACCAGCTAATGCTCCTTCAGCTGCACTGCTGCCTCGCAAAGGCATCCTAAAGAAGCCTACAGAGCAAGAGTCGGGGTACTACTCCTCTTCTCCCGAGAACAGTGACTCTGGCTGGCCGCCGCAAACTAAAGAGTGCCCTTCAGCACCGACCCACAGAAAAGGCATCTTGAAGCGCAATGGAAAGTTCTCCTCAGGCGGGCTGCAGGAGTTTGGGTCTCTGGACCAGCTGGCAGCTTCTTTACCCCGCGGAGGCGGCAGGTCGAGACCGAGCGGGGCCATCAGCGAGGACAGCATTCTGTCTTCGGAGTCCTTTGACCAGCTGGATCTGCCAGACCGTGTAGGACCTCCAACACCACTGGATAAACCAGCCAAGGCTAGCATGAGAGCGTGTGTGTCGGCTGACAACCTGCTGGACATCAAAGATGACAGGATCCTTGGGGCCGGGTCCCTGAGGCCCTGGAACTGCTACGAGTCCGGAGTGGCCGACAGTGCCTTTTCAATCACAGACTGTGATAATGTAACGGAGGCTTACAAACAGGCCATGGTTATACGAGGCTCCGCAGCAAGCTGAAGACCAGTAACTGGTGAAGGACACTGACTACAGACTTGTTTTTCATTCAGAGTTTTAACTGCCTGTAAACTACTGAAGATCGCCAAAGTGCATTAAGTGACATTACCAGCGTACTGTAGTGATAAACATTTTGGCTAATGTCAGGAATTGCACAGTACCAAAAAGGCAGAAGGCTTCTTGTTAAACATCAAATTTGTATTTTAGATGGTGATTGATAAATGTGTTCATGCATAGCTTGTAAAAATTAATTTGACTAAAACAGGCTAACCAGATGGCACAGTATTTTTACAAAAATGATGCCGCAGCTGAAAATGTCCATTTCAAAGATCCTCAGGAGAAGAGAGCTGCCGTTGGTCAATCAGGAGCTCTAATTTTCATCAAGAGGTTACTATCAAAAGTGTAGTTAATGCAAAAAGTCAATCTGAAACCAAAACACTGGTCTTCAATTTCAGAAAGTAACAGTTAGTTGACGATATTGCTCAGTGACAATAAACTAAGAAACTGACATTTACAGTCACAATAGGACTATTGTTTGCTTAAGCCACAAAGTCAGTGTTTTATTGTCGACGGGACAGTTTCAGAAAGTGTTTATGACTTAACAGCACGCTGATCATCTGTCACCCTTATGTTTATCCACGATAACAGCAATAACACGCAGGTTCAATGTTAGGATGGGTATACTACAGCTTTTACCGTGCTTTAGGATGTGGGGGAAAATGACATTTCACTGATACCAAAGAGCAAATATGCTTATGTCATGGGACTTTTTTTTTTTGTTTATCTCTATTTAAAGCACCAGCAAAAAGTGCCAAGAGGATGTTTGTAACAGGGACTTCAGCTCTCAAAGAGTGTTTTTTTGTTGTTTTTCCTTCTCTTGAAATGACTCTAAGTTTGGATAATGACTTGAATAATAATCATGATAGATGTGACACATCGATCGTCGAGCCTAACAAGTAGAACCTGCTTTTGCTCCCGAGCCTGCTCTGATACACGCACACAGGTGGCCATTTACTCTGTGTGCACAGGTGGCAGTTTCACAGGAAAGGTGGGGCTCATTCAGTCAGTTTTTGAAGGTCACAAATTCAAATTTGGAAAACGGTAACGTGTGTTTGAAAGTGAACCATGAGCCCCAGCTAACTACTGTATGCTGTGTATAATGCATAACCTTTCAGCTGAATTTTCAGGATCAGTCACGCAGCTCAGGTGTATTGAACTTTACGTTTTTAATTTAAAATATCTAGACACCTGGGGTGGTACAGTCTTTCACAAAGCCGGATTAGAAGTTCAGCCATTTAACTGTTAAAAAAAGTACATTAAAAGTTTTTTTTTTTGTTTTATTGTGGTGATTCAAACGGGAAAACAAAATTTAAGTACTGCTTTATGAAATATGTTTGTTTGTGTGTGAAATATCATTCTGCACACTGGAGTTAATTGGATTGGCATGCTGGCATTGAACTAGAACATCAAGCCAGCGCCTGGAGCAGTACTTCATCAGACCATCGAAACCTGATAACCATACAATTTATTTATCGGCTGTCATTGAAGTATTGAGTTCAAGTAATAAAAGTTGCACAAGTCAGTACCCAGAGGCTGCAAAACCACACTGTTGCTCAGAAACTGGAATGTAAAAAACGGTATTTTTCAGGTGTTTATGGATAATGTTTTGGCACACTATGAGGCTCATCAGGAATTTAAAGCCTACACAAAAGTAAACCAGGAATGGCCTAATTTCAACTGGAAGTTTTTGTCATTTGTAATCTGACAGACAATTGATCATTTATTATTGATGTGTGGCACAGAGGAATACGGGTGTAAAATGATATCAGTTTCAATTTTTTTGTATAATTATAAAGTGCATTTGGGCATTTCATCACTGTTTTTCTATCCCACTTCTTGTCCCAGAAGTCGCAGGTATGCAGGCTCTGTTAATATTTTTTTTCTTTAACAGCAACAAAAAACACGTTTGCCAAAGTTACTGGGCTTATCATTTATATGACTGTGTGATCTGCCATGCTCTTACTGTATGAACGGGATGAGGAAATCAATAAAAAAAACAGAGAACTCAAGTGTTGCCTAATGTCGTTAGTGACCTACATACAAATGTTTTATGTTGTTAAACACTAATTGACTTATAACCACAAGGGAATTCCATACTGTGTTGAACCCATGCAGAAACATCTAGTCAAACCTGTCACAACTGTCAGATATACATTTTAGATTACATTTTCAATTAACCCAGATAAATGCTAAATATATATGAATACATATGAATAGAAGATATAACATTTAAAATGTGCAAACTGCTATTAAGATTCAGGGCAATTTCAACTGTCAATATCACAAAAAAAGTTAATGTATCATGAATCATATTCTATCTTTCAAAGCTGCTTTAGCAATTGCAAAATACAACTACAAATATATAAAACAAGCAGCAACAGGATGGACATTTAAAACAAATCTCAAACTGTAATAGCTCTACTGCACGCCGCAGAGGGATCTCCAAACAATCAACTTGCAAAGAACAATAAAAAGTGCTGTAAGTGATTCACTCTTTGTTAAAATAAGTGTTAAATAGCTATACATTCCGACAGCCATCCCTGATAGTGATTGGTCAGTAATGTGGATCTCCCTGTCCATCCGCTCTGCAGTAAACAGAAAATACATTTCTGGAATCCTCTCT
>JAOVVB010251803.1:0-20258 GCA_028570985.1 Heterobranchus longifilis | reverse complement strand
ATAAAAACAACAACAAAAAAAGCAAAGAGCATATGTACAAGTGAAAAAGAAAGCTCCAAAGACATGTGGCGTGATTACCTCTTAAGTATAAATATCCATATCGAGTACTTGAGTATTAATAATGTAGACTAGGTCTGTGTATTGCCTGTAACCTCAGAATACGATCCACTTCATGATAAAGAGGCCACGATACAATATGTATCACAATATGTGTTGATTTTGAATTTACACAGAATTTACTACAGTATTATTCTGTATAACAGCAATTACACAATTTAAAACTCAGGCCCAAAGAGATCTTAAAAGTAAAATGAAATATTCAGTTTCTAATCTCAGAGTTATTAATAAATGCAAATATATTTTTTTTACATTTTTAAACTTGCTTGAATGAATGTCCGTGACAGCGTGTGCTGCTGTATCGATGCACCATCAGCAAGGATGTGCTGCCGGATCGATTTTTTGAGCACAGCCCTGATGTTATCTCTGCATCCAGTCTGTTTTCTTCACTGCTTGTTTGTAATATCAGTGGTTTTACAACTGAATCTTGTTCCATCATTAAGGGCCTCTGGACAGCAGCATCAGTTAAATGCTTGGCATGTAAATTTTTAAAAACGTACCAAAGCCCTCACTGTTTCCTTTGAATACCTCATTTTCTTTTGGGTATCCACACTATCGCATTTGCATTTGGTACAAACACAACACCATGGTGTGAGTTGCTGTTTCCCTTTTATCACAGTCAACTGGCCAGGCAGGAACACAGATAGGGTGTTTTGAAATTGACACAAACGTTACAGCACAATCAAAGCCATGATCTAAAGCGTTCCATTTAATGTCAGCCATTCATGTGCTGATTTTAAATTGCTAACAGCACCATGCTGTGCCAAGTGTCTATAATCACAGTGACAATATACAATATTCTGGCCCGTAGGCGAGAGCTCCCTCTCCAATTATGTTTCTCTTGGCCTGAGATTGAATCTATTACTGTGTAATTGCCTCTATATCTCCAACTATCACCCGGAGCAGTTCCACAGATTATTCACACATATGGTGTGTAAATGTTTGCTGGAAATCAATGCTATTTTTAGGATGTTGTTGATGTTGAAGGAGCTGTGTCCTTATGAAGGACCCTCTTATCCCAAATTATTTACGATGGCGACCCAGCAGTTTCTCCGTCTGAGAGTTTATTGGAGTGGAAGGAAAAACGGATTCAGGAAAGTACATGTGAGCACGAAGCCGGGGTTGTGACAAATAATTTTGAACATTTCCCGTAATCGTATTTGGTCTCAGGTGGGTGCGGTTCACTGCATCAAGACAAATCAGATAGCATCAATCAAGCTGTCAGACACTGAAAAGTAGACTTACTTTTATTTAACTTTCTGTGATAGTCCAGCAGGGTAAAGCCTCCAGATCTCACACTCAGAATGAAATATTTATAATGCAACGTAATGCTCTCACCTCCCTGGTCTGTCAAGCAGATCCTGTTATATCACCATCAAAGTTGAATCAGTTTACCTTTCTTTTTTTATTTAAGATTCAAGAGATTCAAGATTTCTATTGTCATTGTGCATGCACAACGGAATTGCAGCTATGTCCACACACATGGTGCAAAAAGACAAAAACATATTAATCAAATCAATAATAAATAGAAGCATAAAGCTATCAGCAATATAAAAACATATTGAATTCATCGATACACAGTACTTCTGAAATGAAAGCGACAAGTGCGACAGAAATATTGCACATGCTGTTTTGCAACACTGTGTCAGTCAGGTCATGTTTGTATTCAGTAATGTCACAGCTTTGGGGAAAAGGCTGTTTTTCATCCTGTTTGTGCGTGTTTGTATTGTTGTGATGGCGGGAGCTGAAACAGGTGGTGGTCTGGCTGTGGACTGTCCTTTATGATGTTTTTTGCCCTTCTTATACAGCGAGTGTTGTGCAGATGTTCAAGCAGTGGCAGCTCAGTGCCAACAATGTCCTACCCTTGTTACACTGGTGCTGCTGGTTGGCCCTGAAGATGCTGATGTCGGCTGCTCATTCACGTGTCCGCCTGTCTGACAGCGTTGGGACTTACACGTTACAGTAACTCTGTTACTTTGGGCAGTAACTAGTACTCCAACACATTATTTTTTAAATAAAATAAAGTGTGTGAGAGTGAGAGGGAGAGAAGGTGGAGGGTGGACTAATGCACGTAATGTTTCTGGAGGCTAAGTTATTAATAACCCATGATATTTTCTAGTAACCTTACCTGAACCCAGGTTAACTCGCGCGTCGGGCGGTGATGAGTTAATGACGAGTTAGCCGAGGAAAGCATTTCAGCAGCTGGAGGACATTACTGAATGTTTTAAACAACCACTGCAACTTCAGCAGACAGACAGACATGACTGTGCACAGAGGCTGATGGCTCCAGTAGAATGCAAGATTATAGCTGCAGACATATCGCACACGCACACACACGCACACACACACACACACACGCACACGCATACACACGCATACACACACACGGCAGCACTGAAATGAAAGCTATAGGCACATTACCAATAGCAGCATTTCAAAGTAGACAAAAGTAACTAAAAGTTACTCATCAAAGTAATGCATTAGTTTTTGGTGGAAGCAATTTAGTTAGTACTTTTTTATTGAGGTAACTACTAACTAATTACTATTTTTCAGTAACTAGCACAACACTGCTGTTCAACACTGTGAACCAAAGCAAAACATCTTGAACTTTGGGCCAAATTAACAAGACATTTGCAGCAATTATTTACAAATACTCTCGAGGATGAACACCAAATGGGTTATGGCTAGAAAGCATACCTCTTGTGTACAACTCTTGCGAGATAATAATCATAATAATACGTTTTATTTGTAATGCACTTTTCATTTGTACACAAATCTCAAAGTGCTACAGAGTAAAACACATAAAAAACAAATAAAAACAGCCAGCAGGAAAGTTCAATAAAAGTCAACGAGGGCAAAGAGCCTGCAGGCGCGAGAGTTCAACTGTGTGTTTGGCAGAGACTTGCAGTGACTACATTGTTGCTCTAACTACCTGAATGTACAAACAAAAAAGCTGTTAAAACATTTGTTAACTTTACAAGATATTTATATTGTTTTTTTACAACCTTCAGCCCCCCTGGCGTGTTGAATATTTGTCTCAAAAAAGTTGTAAAAAAACACTGTTGCTCAAACACTATAGATGCATCAGCCAGTGAACAACGACAAATTGTGTCGGATCATCTCGTGTTAATATGAAGTTGTCACTCATCTGATGATAGAAATGTGATTTCCTACGCTGTGACAGAGTGTGGATGAAGCACATCATCATAAGTTGTTAAAATGTACTCATTTAGCGGCTGGCTATCTAGCTAACCACCATAATTTCATGCTACGCTGGTTACAGAAAATGAGCTGAACGGCGGGCTTGTGGCCAGCCCCAGCCCCGGGTCCCTCCGCCTCATCCCCGCCGCTTCGCCGGACGGAGAGCGGACTCGCTCGTCGAATGAGCTAATTCATGTCTCATTTATGGTCTGATAAACCGCAAATTCAATTCACCCCAGACCCTTTCCGAGCTCTCCTCCGAGTCGCTCCGATCACAACGGGAACGTGACGTCACATTTACACAAGAGGTATCCTTTCTAGTCACAACCCACCAAATGGCTTCTTCCCAGATGGGGGATATTTTTATATCATTTTTAATTGGTGACCCTCTAACCCTTCATCTATAGCAGGTGTTTTGTTGGGCTGCCCCCTCTTAGTCGATTATTCGACTAATCGATTGTTTTGGTCTAAGTCGACTAAGATTTCTTTAGTCTTTATGCTTTTTTTCATGCAGAATAACTTATGAGAAACTGATGAGCACATCTCTGGTAAACACAAGATTTAAAGTGATGCTTTTGCATGATTCTTTGTGGAGAAACTCAGTTTTACAGATCTGTACAGTAAATCAACTAATCGATTAGTCCACGAAATGTTATGAGTGTTAGTCGAGTAAGAATGTCTTTAGTGGAGGACAGCACTAACATGCAGAGATCAGCTACAGAGATGTTGTGCCACTGCCTAATGAGCAGAGGTAAACCAGCTGCACTCAGACTGATTAGGATAGGGAACACTCGCACTTTTGTAAAGACAGGTTAAAGTGTGTTACTTGCCAGCTTGTGACTTCTTTTCCCAGGCTGGCAGGTGAATGGATGATATCTGACCCCCGCCTGCAGCACACAGCACATCGCCTGCAGCCTGAACAGCAAACCTGTAGTTGTGTTTGATAAAGCCTGTGGAAAAAGGTGAGTAAAAAATGGGAAGCTCCAAAAACAACTCAGGTGGATTGTAAAGTGGTCATAGCTGATGCCTGGGGTTTATACATGTGTCCTTCTCCCAACATAGGCGCTCCAACTTAAGGCCTTTTCATACCTGTTATTTTGGTTGAAAAGTCTGAAAGTCCGGACCAAACGAGGTAGGTGTGAAAGGGCTCTTAAACTTTCGAAGATGTGAGTGTATCTTAATATTAGGAGCACAGTGCTACAGGCCTGTGTGCCGTCAAGCAATATTCCTCTTCCTGTGCATTACAATGCAGAAAGGATAGGAAGTGCCTCACACTGGATGTTTAATGTGCATATTAAAACTAAATTGTATTACAGAGTAGTTTCCTGCTGCCTTAAAGGGATAGTTTTGATCTTTTGAGGTGGGGTTGTATCTGTAGTCAGTGTATTACCTACAGTAGATGGCAGTTGGTACGCCCGCAGTTTGGAGAAGCAGACAGGAGTCTCGACTGTGTGATGTACTGCTGTGGACAGGGGCACACAGCAAAACATATTTTAGCCATCATCAAAGCCAAAATCAATATCAGTTTAAATGTACGCTATATTCAGAATATTTTCACCGCTTTACCTCGCCATCAGACAGCCCTCTACGACAGGGAATTGAAACCGTTATATCGATCTCGTCAAAGCTACCAGACTCCTTTGACAAAAACTGTAATTTTACCTCACAGAACATGGGAGTTGCTGGTCTACTGCTGCCCCCATCGGTTAGTTTATTTGTTAGTGTTCTGTGAGGTAAAATTACAGTTTTGAGGCTGTCGTCCCCTGAAAAACATCCCAGTAGGTCAAGTAACAATTACAACCCATATTTACATTTTGCTGTTAGGCAGTGCCCTCTAGTAGCTGTAGTTATTACGGCGGGAGCAAAGCAGGAAGTCATCTAATGTGGTATTTAGACTGACAAAGTGACGTTATGGCGGGCGGGAGGGGGATGGGTCAAACCAACACAGGACTTTCACTCAGGAGACTGCTGTTCATGTCCCATCTGGCTTGTGTCCCGTTTGAAAATAAAATGAAACAGAGTTATTTTTAACTTAATGTAACCATAACAACCACATCACGTTCTGCGTCACTTGCACAATTACACCGTGTGCGTGTGCATGGCAGTGAAGTTACATAGCGGATATACTGGTATTAACCCAAACCACAATCTTTTTCTAACCAAATTGTTTTGTTGCCTAAACCTAACCAAACTACATCTGTTTTCACAACGTTCATGTCAACGTTAAAACCATGACTGTAACGTTTAGGTATGAGGACGGAAAACGCTCATATGTGTCTTAATTCCTCCCACCACTAGGGGCACTGATTTAAAAAAAAAAAAAATAATAATTATACACATTACATATTCACCATAAATTGTAGGACACAACCCTAACCCTTAAGAGCAAACCCTGATTTTGAAAGATCTGAAAGTTTCTTTTGACATTATAAAGTGATGCCGCTGAGGACTTTTATGTAAGTGTTTGAAAAAATAAAATATTCCTACTTGCCAAGACTTTTTTCCCACTGCTAATCAGTTAAAGCCGACTATATTTGTGACTAAAACACTAAAGAATACCTTGTAACTGACTTTGAAATACATTTTTTTGTAACCTTAAACAGCCACGTTCAGAAACATTTCCCCAAAACAGCTTTGTAGCTTGGGCTTTTTTGATGCTCTCATTACATTCACTGAAATATCCAAGGGCCAAAGAAAAACAACAACTGAGTTGTTCTTCATCCTTGATTGGTTTGGCTGATCATTCTGGACTTTCCTAATACCCGTTCCACCACATAGTCTCTGAATTGGGAATGAAATTAATATTTCTAAAACTTGTGACGGGCCCCCGTGTCAGCGACAGGCCATTCATCACAGAGTTAAGTGTCAGCATTAAATTATCCCTGCTATTATGACAGCAACATTACTCATCAGGATTAGGGCTAGCCAAACAGAGGCTCCTCCGCTGCAGCCATCTCCTGCTCACTATCGATCGCTGTTCCCTCCATTACCGACACAGAGGCTATCTGCATGACACCGTCACACCGCGCATGTTGATGATGCTCTTGTCTGCTGCCGGGATGTATCATGAGGTGGAGAGAGAGAGACAGAGAGAGGGAGGGAAGGAGGGAGCAAAACACGGGAGAAAAGAGGAGATAAAGAGAGAGACTGTACGCAGAGACTCTCCAGAGAGGGAAGGTATAATGAAGTGCTGGATGGGTTTAATACGAACAACAGAAGGGGCCACTGCCGTAGTCAAGTGCTGTTAATATCTCCTCCATTCCTTAAGCAAATCAACTTATCTGGCACTGCCTGTGTTTCGATAAGGAGCGGATGAGGTCCGTTGAGAACAGCTTGATTTAGATGTTTAAAGTGAATATCCAGATAGCTCAAACACATACTCTGTATGATCTGAATCTGCTTGTATGTCTGCTTGTTTTTTTACTCAGCGGAGCGTGCACTCAGACTGAAGAAGAGAGATAAAACCGCAGTGGCGTCTGCATAAATCCCTCATTTCTATGCCCTTGCCTCCAATGCCTCAAACGTGCCACAAGACATTACTTAAATAATGCCTGAAGGTGCAAACGCCACTGACGGTGTCCCCCTCCGTTCAATTTGAAACGCATCAAATCCTCTCTAATTCCACATTTCAGGCTCTTAAATTGCCCTGTGCTCTGAAACGTAACCAAAGGCTTCAACTTTGTTTCAAGACTTTTTTTTTTTCCCCCTTTTTTTTATTTTCTATTAATGTCAACTTTGTGTTACTCTGAGAGGATGAGATAAGAGAGGGAATAAGGCCATTTTCTTTTTGTTGTAAATGTCCTCTGCGCTCGTGATAGCAGACCTGAGGACTTTGAGCACGGCCTCTGCAGGGACTTCCACATGCGTGTGTCTCAAACAGAGGAATCTCTCTGGACATTGTTCTTTAGGTGGGACAACTGTGGACCACATGGACAGTACAACAACCTGTCTCAGTGGAATACAGAGTTTAAATGTGCAGTTATTAGTAGAAAAATTAGTCTACAACAATAACCAAATTTAAGTAGTAGCCTACAGTATTTTTTATCGACACATTTCCAGCACTTTTGATATAATTATAAAACATCATGCAATAATGATGAATGATGATTAACTAGACCCATTTGTGCCCAAAGACTATATTTAGTATGATAAGGAAAAAATGCCACAACATTTGTTATGATTTGTCGAAAGCCTTTGGGCAATAACATGAAAAATCACACAATAGTCAAAGTCAGGATTTTTGAAAAATTAGGAAAAATGCTAACATTGTATTTATTAAATGTTTTCCATGTGAAAGGTTCCATATTCAACTTGTTATGAGTTGATAAATACTTGATTGTGCTCCTTGTAGTTTCTGAGATACAGACATTTTATTACCATACTATATTTTGTGAGCACATGGGACTACAGTTTTTTTTTTCTAAAATATAATGGAATATATGAAAAAAAATGATCCTGGCCAAAATAATTGTGATTCATGATATTATCCCAATAATCATCGAAATATGCTTAAAACTCTTAAAATGGCACTAAAACACACTGCAATCACTTTAGCTTACATTTTAATTTGTTGGGACTTTTTCCTCTCAACTTTTTTCTCGAAACATTGCAACTTATTTTAAGAAACAAATATTTGTATTGCACCACAGATAGGACACTGTAGTAAACTGCAGTCAATTTCTGAGTATATTAACGATATATTCATGATTATCCCGAAAATGGAAATTCACCACGATCAACTTATTGTGGGTGTTTTTTTTTTTTACCATGATCCACGATAAAATCCATTATTGTCCCATATAGACCCATGTGCCCAAAAACTTCATATAATATATGAAAAAATTAAAATGTCTTCAGATTTGTGCTTAGGCAAACCCAGAGAAAATCCACCAAAGGAAAGCAAATGGGTTAAGTACAAAGTAATTTGTGTAAAAGCACTTTGGTTTTTTTTACAAATTGCACTTAAAATATCAAAAGTATAACAACTTATAATTCAGAAAATGGCTGCTGTGTAATGTGCAAGTAGCATTTTTTACTGTAGTTGGTCGAGGTGGAGCTAATTTTAAGATCAAAATTGTATTTTATCAGGTTTAATCTATAAAAGTGCATCATGTTTGTATAAGTCTTAATCAGCAGAGTACTGTAAGTATAAAGTAGACTGACATGAAAATGCTCAAACCTACCTCTAATTTGTAGTACAATAAGTGTAATATCTACTTTCCAGGCAGTTGTCTCTAAATAGTGAGCCGTTTGGAAGAAATAAACAAATTATCTAATAAAAGAGACAAAATAATATTTTATTCATTCATAGTGTGTCTTATAGATCCATATACAAATGTTCCTCATGTCACTGTACAAGGATGAAATAAAATCACACATGGATATTTTGCTTGTTTTAATTAAAGTAACACAAGATTCTGGTTAACAACAAACAACATTTGACCTTCATACCTAAAAACAGAAAGACAAAATAATTACAGTAATAATATTAAAGACACGTGTATCGACCCCAGTGCCTGAAAAAGGTTTGAATGTCACACATATGACACGTGTCACACATGTTAATATCTTTTCTGCATGGAACCACTGGTTCTCAAAGTGTGGTCCGAAAACCCCAGGGGTCTTTGTATAATTCCATTCATAAGTAACACAATGACAGAATGTATGACTATTTTGCTCATGGGTTTCATACACTTTCTGTAATAAAACATCTAAAAGTGAAGATCCATCAGATGGACTCTGGGACAAAATCTTATCAAACGGGGGTCTGTGGTCTAATTTAGTTTAGGGGTCGATGACTTGAAAAAGTTTGTGAACCACTGTGATAGAGCAGTGACTCTCAAAGTGGTGTCCGTGAAAAGTTTTCAGATTCATTCATTTAAATTATCACATATATTTTTTTTTACAAAAGGCTTCATAGATAAATTAAATAGTTCAATCTATAATAGTTCATAGATTACTTTCTAATCCAAAAATAGGCTACGTCAAATTATTCCGAGGGACATACATGAGGGGGTCCCCGGTATATTATACATATCTGTCTTAAACATTCAAGATTTTATTTAAGATTTTATTTAAGACACTTTTATTTATTGATTTAACAGAGCGTGACTCAAACACAGCTTCTCTTTAATGATGATCCTCGACAGTTTTATTTACATGATGTCTGTGTGACTGCAGTGACACGGAGAAAGAGAGAACGATGTTATGTATCAGTGACATGAAAAGCAGCCAGCACTGGGACGACGTAACTCAAGCCTGCGTGGGTCGATATATAGATCCCGTGGTCTGGAGCTGATCGCAGATCAGATCAGTTTCAATCAGTTGCTCTGAGCTGTTTTGAAAACAGAAAGACAGAGAGAAACTTTCTGAAAGTATTGGATTACAAAGCAAATGGTTAAACGTGTCATTACATTACTGAATTATTAATTCACAATTAAAGGTGACTCAATTTTTTTTTACATCGATTTCTTTGGGTCCATTTTAAGCCAAATGCTAATCCAAAAACCTGAAAATAGTTGCAGAAACACTCACTTTTCAGAATGAAGAATGTTATCAAAGAAGTCAAGGAACGTAAAGAACCCTCCGTCTTGTTTCCCTACATTTAGCTCGTCTTATCGCTCTATTACAAACCTCCCCGCCTGGACCGACGTCATTTTTCTCCCGTGTAGCTATCAAATGCCCCTGCCCCCGCGTGTATCGACCCCTCTCCTCCTGGAGATCAATGCCGAGCCTATGGAGGCTGCAACAAAAACTGTAATTACTCACAAAGCTACAAATTCCTTGGCGATAACAGCTTATTTCATTCATTATTGCAAGAAAAATACACACACGTATATGCACACACACTTCAGAAAGTTGCAAGTGAGAATCACGCAGAGCTTATTTTTCTTGTTTATTGATCCAGTCCAGGGTCGGGGTTAGGTTTGGGG
This sequence comes from Heterobranchus longifilis, assembly GCA_028570985.1. Lineage (NCBI taxonomy): Eukaryota > Metazoa > Chordata > Actinopteri > Siluriformes > Clariidae > Heterobranchus > Heterobranchus longifilis. The sequence goes on along the minus strand of JAOVVB010251803.1, from coordinate 10,008 downwards.
TTAGGGGAAGAAACGAAACTTCTATCCATGTTCAACATCATGCAACAGCAAAATAAGTTTGTAACACGTGTTGTGTCGTGGCATCACATTTAACCCTTTAAACTCTGCAAAAAAAGAATGGTCGCCCAGTGCCTACATCGGTATTTTTGGAGTATCTTCAAATGCTTCAGATCCCTAAAATCTGTACAACCGCAGCTGAAAGGTTATGTTCATCAATAAACCATAAGAATTGATTAAAGTATTGAAATTGTGTCATAAATAATAACAATATTATACAAATCTGATGTTTTTTCATCAAATTTCACTAAATAAACACAAAACATATTGATCCAAAAGATTTCTGGATATAGAAACATTAACAAAATATTTCTTAACACTCCATAAGTTACTTGAACTATGTTTTTTGTTTTTTTTTCGTTTTTGAGATATGTTCATTTTTATGACTGCACGTCACGTATTTTGATGACGTCATCAACAGCATACGACGTGCTGGCTCTAAAAGACAGAAGTCTTTTAAGCTTTTTGCAGCAAAAAAATAATGAAGTCTCTAGCTATTATGGTTTTTATTTTAGATCGATTTGAACAGAATCTCCTGCAGCCATTACGGGGGAATACACTGGCTCCGCCCACAATGTTTCAGCCCGTTTTGGACCGCACGTAACGTGATGTGATGACGTCATCAAGAGCATACGACATGATGGCATTAAAGACAGAAGCCTTAGCTTTCTGCAGTAAAAAATAATGCAGTCTGTAGTTCTTATTTTAGATCAATTTAAACAGGATCATGTAACCCATGTGGGTTAAAAGTATAATTTTATCTGTACATTTCCTGATGCGTTGATAAATTTGCGCTCCTCGTCTCACCTTATCTTCATCATCCATATGACCAAAAAAAAAAAAATCTATTTCGAACCGCAACTGGGAAAAGATGAATTATTTCCCACCATGAGAAATAAGGTGAGCAATAAAACCTCTCATGATACAAAAGGGTGAGAAAGGATAACAAACAAGTGGGCGAGATTTGCTGCCTTTCAGCAACCCTCTTAAGTGGTAATGGGATAACCCTGGACACGTCAAGAGCCTATCAAACTGGCCCTCACATTCGACCCCTGGGTGAGACAGGAAGGGCCTGCTTTGTTTGTAGCAATTGGGTCCTGTGTGCAGGGCCGTAATGAAGTGACCTGAAATAATGGAAAGCCCTGGGCCCCGCGTGGATGATTTTTGCTGGGATAAGAGCAGGGATCCTGATTCGGAGTCACAGTTCATTTCATTTTTCGCCTCTGATGAGATCTCCTCCGTTATCTGATAAAATTGAACAGCCATTACCGGCAGGGGCTCAGGCCGGCCAAGCGGTAAAGCGCTGCCGACTGCTCCTAACAGAAATCCTATACACTCCACTTTGTCAGCAGTTTTGAATTCATCGTTTGCCGGGGGTTCAAGCCAGATGATAGGAATAATCTTGGCCCAACCAAGATTGACACTTCATTTCAGAAATCAATATTTACAATTTACTTCTTTCAAAGTTCATTCTGGGAGAAGATTCCATATTATCCTTTCCAAATAAGCTGATCATATCTCTCTCTAGTCCTGGAATGGCTTTTCCCAAAATGTGAATTTTTTGGTTTAGAAAAAAAAAAAAAATCAATGTCGCCATTGTGGGCTTTAATCTGCCCTTTGATGACAGTAAATCTTTTTCTTTTTATAGGCAAACGGCTGTGGGCAGCTGACACCATTTCCTCCCAGAACAAAGCCCCTCGCCCCGTGTGGACGCTGGTAGATACATGGAGCCCTAATGTGGCTGGACACGCCACCGACGGGTCATTAATCAGACACTGTGACAGCCACTTCTTCCCAATCCAGCCCCGACTTCAGCCCCTAGACAAGCCCACTCAACTGCTCACCCACAGGAGGCCACGGCGGGAGCAGAGAGACAGAAGGAGAAGTGGATTGAACGGGCATTGGGAAGACAGGATAGAAAGGGATGAGGAGAGATGCTACAAAGCCGTTGTATAAAGGGACTCAGGCATGATGGCTAGGACTTACAGATAAAAGATGTAAGAATCACAGAAGAGTTGACGCTTGAGATAAACTGTAGTGTGCTACCTGTGGGGAAGGGGGGGATTATTTTCTAAAGATCATTCTGGATGGATTATAAACTGATGTATAAGACACATGTATCCACTGAAGTGTGCACCATATCATGCTTTTTTTTTTCTTTTTGCCTTTATGAGATAGTACAGCTGCAGATTGAATGGAAAGGCGGGAGAGAGAGAGAGAGGGAGGGATGACGCGCAGCAAAGGGCCGCTCTACTGAAGGTGCCACGCCATTGGTCCGACAACACAATATTTTCCGAAACCCTAATACTCCGAAAAATGTCCCGTTGGACCAAAAGCTCATTAGTCCGACCTGAAAACAAAAGTTATTTTGCCCTTTATATATTAATATATTTTGATTTTGATTGATACATTTAAATCAAGTGGTTTTGTGCCTAAACCTAACCAGACCTTAACTACAGTGGCATCACACCATAAAAACAATACATTTAACAATATGTTAATGGTGGTTTCCTCTAACAGTAGGAAAGTTGAAGACTTTATTTGCTTCATCAGTCATTTAAAATGTAAATTAACAAACAGATTTTCACAGTTCACTCAGTTCTTCTAATAAATGTGTCATATTCCACAAAACAGAACTCTGATTTAATGAAATCAAAGGTTATAAAAATGACATGGACGTGCTGACATGCAGACTCCACCAACTCCAGTATGTAATTTGGGAGCAACAGGACTTCGGAGCAGTGGGCTTTTGTTTTTGGGATAACGAGTCATCGGACTATTGAACTTTCAGGCCAAAGGGACATTTTTCGGACTATTGGGATTTCGGAACAATGGGCTGTTGGACGAACGGTGAGTCCCCCTACTGAAGCCCCGCACACGTTGGCTCGGCTCGACTCTGTTTGCCTCGGCACGGCAGCGATCTGCATCTCCATTACTGTTTGAAGGTGTGTCTTCAGAGGCATTCCTCAATGCATTCTCATAAACCGTTCGTATGATATCGTACAAAAAGCAGTTTGTATAATATATACGGACATGTCTTCTGGTTAAAATACACGGCCCCGTCACGTGATAGACATGTCATTAACGTTGTAATTAACTTTGTGAAACATGAATAATTCAGTAGGTTTAGACAACTGTTCTGTCCTCTGCTTTAATTCATTTGTAAACAGGAAGTAGGAAAACTTTGTTTTGCCAGTCATGCACCGACGTCAGCGGCAATCCTGATCAATCCTGGCTTGTTAAGCTTAAGAAAGCAATGGATGTAAGTTCATTTCATTTATCTTGTTGTGCTGGAGAAACGTCACCGCAGCCCACGTGGAGGCAGGTCGGTGCATTTTGACCCTACTCCGCCCTTTGGACCATCCAGGCGCTAAAACTGGTAATGGAAAACCAAATCAGCGTGGCTTGGTTTGGCTTGGCACGGCCAAGTGCCAATGAAAAAAATGCATGAGTGAGCGAGTGGTCGGTGAACCATATTTTAACAAGACTAACCCCTAGATTCCACCGGACACGGCTCCGACATGGCTCCGACATGGCTCCGACGCGACCAAGTGGAACACAGAAAAGGCATAGTGCATTTTGCATAGTCGATTTTCAAAATAAAACACTGTGTGCAGTTAATTTAACTACAGTTAATTTTATCCAAGGTAGAAGCACAAAAATCAAGGAAAAACCAGGGAAACACGACCAAATCAAGAGCTCGGAACTTTTGACAGGCAAAGTAAACTTTTGTTTGTTTGTTTGTTGTTCTCTTTATACATCCAAGACGCCGTGGAGGATGGAGCAAAACTGTGGCGCAGCCGGTCCGTGGGGCAGATGTGCCCTGTGGAATATCCAGATAAGGCCTGTTTTTTGCACCAGGCATGAGAATTAATCTTCAGGGGACCTTGAATGTCTGCACCAAATTTCATGGCAATCCATAAATTAATTGTCAATTTAACTAAAAGCCAAAAATGTCAGTGGAGCAAGAGGAAAAGTCAGGGGATTTCAGGGGAAGTCAGTAGGTTCATCCTCTGGAGACCATGAATGTCTGTACACAATGCCACGACAACCCATTTAATACTGTTGAGATATTTCAGCCTGGATCAAAGTGCTGGACCACCCAGCATTGCTATCTGAACTGATTAAGATCTGATCTAACTCATTAGGACATACTTTATAATGCAGAACTTCTAAAAGCCAATTTCAGAGTTACACTGCAGTTCAACCGTCTGTTGCATGATGGGACAGGAACAGCTACAGAGACAGGTCACCAAGGAGAAGAAAAGTCACTGGATCAGCCAACCATGCTCTTTAACATCACACTCCTGAGATAAAGATGTAGCTAATGCCATTCTCACTAAAGCCTGTTGTTGAAATCTCTCTCTGCATTCTGACTGTGCGCTGTCAGAAATAAATGAGTCTGGATTACTGTGTGAACCATGTCTGGATAAAGCCTGACTTCCCGTCGTTTGAAGATTTGGATGGTGTAATAAGGCAGGCCTGCTCTGTTCTTTCAGTGAATGATTGTAAAGATCTACAAATAATATGTTCACATCATTTTCATGGAGGTGTTTCACCAAAACGCGTTCCTGACACTGTTTTGCAGAGGCACCGTGGCTGCATGTGGAGCGCAACCAGGATAACTTTGATTGGTTTAAGGAAACCAAACAGGCCAGGGAGGTTTTTTTTTTCACTCTCCAGGAGTGAAAGCGCATTCAATCGAGACCTACTCCCAGTGCAGACACAGCGCTGCGGAGATAAGTCTGGTTACGTGAGACTAACCGCCCGGCTGCTGGCTGCAGCATCATATTTAACAGACTGACATTAGAGTGGTATATCAATCTTCTCATCTAACTCTCTGTCAAATAAGCATATTTCTCAAAATGTCAAACTATTCCTTTAAATGTCCCCATAAAAGTTACATTATGTATCTCAGTGTTCCAGTGCTTCACCGTCTGTAGCTCATTTTATATTATACAAAAACTATTTAACAGGAAAATAGTCTGACATAATTGCACGGTTTAACGTTCACGTTTTTTTTCACTTGCCCGCAAAGTGGGTCAGAAATCTACTTCCCCAAAGTCAATTTTTACTTGCACATATGCAAAGTGTTTTATTTATTAGCAGTTACCAAATAACAACAAAGACTGAAGTTAAATGAAAAAAAAAACAACTGTTTAATTCTTTTGAGTTGTTAATTTACGAGCCTGATGTGGCATTTTTCCCTCTGAATTGACATTTTTAGAACACTTAAGTATTTCTCTCCACACAACACACGTTTGTGATGGACCTGTGTGTGCGGTTGAAGACACCACCTAGGTTGAAATATGTGTATGTCGCAGCTATGTTTCTTGTCGTTTATCACTGTTATATGTTGTACTATGTGTGCACTTTTTCTGATGTAGATGGGCATGTGCAGTTGATGGATACATGAATTTGTTATCTTTATTACTGTTGTTTTTGCTGTGGTTTTATGCTGCAGACACTGTGGCGTCCAAGGCAAATTTCCCACTGGGACAATAAAGTCTATCTAAATGAGTTTTGTCAATATGTCTGTGGCTGTGCAGCGCTACCTGTATTCCCTGGATGCAAGCGCTGACAATCTCTCTGTAGTGGTTTTTGGTGCAGAGTGGACATCCATGGTGGCTCTGCCACAGAAAGTGGAAAGTACAACCATCGCACGTCCCCTCAGAACAATTACTGTGGAGGAAAACACAGATAAGAGAGATGATTACAATCTTTATGTGATAAAAAAAAAGATCTCAGAGGAGTCACTTTGTCCACAGTTCAGATTCACAGTGACGTGCTAGTGCCAAATATGGGTGTACAGTATGTGTGTCAGATCAAAAGTTGTCCGGACAACTCTCGCGAGGTCAAAAGTTGAGCTTGGTCACAGTGAAAGATACCTTGGCAGCGTGATGTGATCATGAGCAGTCATCGTGGGATTACATCTCAGTCTGACGGTGGCTGACCTGCCCTGTTTACAGGCCTGCGTCGTCTCACCGGACCTGGAAACGCAAAAGTCTTTACTTCCGCTATGTCATATATTTGACTGTTTTTGATTCTGTATTACATTTCATACTTCAACAAATGCTAAAACTTCCAGCATTCAATATTTACTATTAAAATATGCATTAGAAAGCATCACAATGGATGAATGAAAGTAAATAAATGGTAAGTCATCTTATTTACTTGTAATAGAAGATGACATCTGGCAGGCCGGACGCAGAGGGAAACAGCCATTTTGGAGATGAGATGCCGCTCAGGGACGTGTCGGTGGTCACACCTTCAGAATAAGAGCATGTGTAGCATATTTATCTGATACATGATACGCACACGATGCAAACCAGCGATTAAAAAGCTTTTTTTTTGCGTGCAACCCCACAAAGAGATGTATATTTTGACTCTTCATCACAGGCTGCATGTCTGTGAGACATTAAATCAAAGAGCGATTTTCTCTTTTTTAGACTTTCATTCAAATAATTTTTAGAAGAGGTAAAAGTACACTATAAGGTATGAAACTACAAAGTAATGAGACTTCAAGTCTACAGCCATGCTAACGGCTCTGTGAGGCTGTACTGTGATGTAGTGGTGCTTTGTGCTAAATGCTAACGTCGGTGTGCAAAAGGCTCACAGTGAGAATACGCTAGCAGGTCTAATGTTTACTGTGTTATCATCTTAGATTAGTGTGAAGCTGATGGGAAGGACAGGTATTAGGTCATAAACCGGAGTGTTTGCTCATGGTGGTGCATGTTGAAAAGTCAGAGGATCACCAAAACCACTAGGATTCATCCTCCAGGAAACATGAGTGTCTGTACAACATTTCATGGTAATCTGTCTAATGTTTGCTGAGACATTTCAGTCCAAGAAGGGCTAAAAAAAAAGGAAATATTAGAGAAAAGTACAAAAGTCTTATTTGCATCGTGGGAGTAATCGAACGACCCCTTAGATTCAGCTGGCGACAGCTTGTGGGGGCCCCAGACCCTAGGTTGGGAACCACTGAAAAAATGAACAGAAATAGTTTGTAGCGTATAATTCAGTCACAATATGATCCTACATCCCAGCAGACTAAACAATATATAATGTAAGTGGCAATGAGTGTTGCCCTTTATTAATATCGGGATGATTTTAACACATTTTTCGCAAATTTGCAATAGCTGTGACGTCACGTATGCGCATGCATCACACGTTCATGTAATCACACCCTGCCCAACCTCGAGGCCACTCCCAGTGCCACGCCCCCTTTTGCCAATTGGCATGAACACAAACACACACCTTCACTCACACACACTTGACCTCCTAGGGCGGAAAACTGTGAGCCGCCACAGGTTGGAGAAAATGTTGTGGACCGATGGAGCAAGCTACAGAGTTGCTGGTCGCGGCTAAAAATCTAACAAACATTTCCTCTCATTTACAGCAACAGACGTCTGCAGCATTCAGTCCGTACCGATGAGTGAGTCACCAATGATGTAAGGCTGCGTGGACACCACGCTCTGACTCCTGATGTCAGAGGGGACCACGGTGGACTGACAGAGGTAACCTCTGACCTCTCTCCCGCTCTCCGTCACATTCTCCACACAGGTAGCCGGTACTCTGCCCTGTGAGAGAGAAACAACAGCAGGTTTACATGCAACGTCAATCTACATTCTTTTTTTTTACAAAAAAAGCTACAAAGTACAAAGTAGCTTCTCACCTCTTTCACGCACAGAGCCAAATTAAAGCGCTGGAAATATCGCAGGCCTTTGCTGGTGAAGCGGGGGCTGCTGTGGAAGGTGGTGACGTTGGACAGATGAGAGAAGTCGTAGTGCAGCAGCGCGCCTCCTCCCGTCTGCACGTCCAACGTGCAGTCGCTGAGACACGCCGTGTGGGCCTGCAGGATGGAGAGGTACATATTCTGTTTACAGTGGGTGGAATAATCTCATTTACCGGCTGTGGGAAACCCAAATAAGACAACTGAGATATGCCGATATCAGCTGGAATATGGAGGCACGGAAACAGCTTATTCTGTCTGCTGTTACAGTAGAGGGCGTCTTATCAGTTTATTTGTTTTTTTAGAATTAGATGTGTGAAGGTTATATGATGCAGGTCTAAATATTATAAAAGAAGCGAAGTAAGAGGTAAATAACATTAATTCTGCTATATTAACTAAACAATTCAAAATCAAATATGGCAGAAAGAAGTGTCAACATGAGAATCTCTCACTTTGGGGTAGAAGAAGAAACAGAATTGATGCGAAATAAAAGAAATGAGCATTTTAAGTTTTATATAAATATACATAAGATGCACTCAGGCCCAGAGGCAGGGTTTTAGAAATGCTGAGTCCAAACTCCATAAAAGTTTGTAAAACTTTAGGATTTGATTTTATTCACATTTTCTTTATTAATTTAACTATCCAATTATATTTTCTGCAAAAAGTTGTTTTACTAAATCATGTTTTTTTTGTGCCAAATCCAGGGAATAAATGAGATTGGTGTTTGGTTGTTTTGATAAGAGATCATGTTTTTTTTTATTGTGCACTCAAGGGAATATCAATCAAACTGGTGTTGGTTTATTCATTTTTAAAATGGATTTTATCTGTTTTGCAAATTAACTCTTCAAATATTTATTCCCTCAGTGATGGTTTTTAAAGCCCTCTGCAGACCCTCTTAACTAAAAACAGAAAAGTGTTTAAAAAAAAGAAAAGAAAATCAGTCTTTAAAACCCTCCACAGTGTGTCATTTCTGAGTATTTGCAGAAAATAAACTCCTCTCAGGTCATTAAAACCCCCTAAATCTCAACAAGAACCCTCAGAGGACATGACCTGTGTCCTCGACAGCGCTGTGTACATTTATTCCGTAATAGATTTAGTCAGGAGTTTGTATTTAGAGTTTCTCAGAGGAAAGTCTGACCTTGTTTCTGTGTGTGTTTGGTCCACACTGAACACACGCCTGCTCTCCGACAGCCTGGTCGGCTCTGATGAAGGTGTTGGGCGGGCAGCTCTTACACACTCCGGTCCCGCTGACCATGTAGTGTCCCGGCGGGCAGGGAACACAGGCGGAGCTGGAGGTCAGGGCACAGCGGCGACACTCCGAGGCCACACCTCCGATCACATTGGTGATGTGGATGGAGAAGATCTTTGCAGCATCAGCGCTGTATTTCCTCTCCTGAGAGCAGAGAAACACACGGTGTCGTTTTCTGTTCTGCTTAAAGGACATTCTTTATGATATTATATATATATGATTTATTATATATATTATATAAGTCTATCCCTGCTTTCTACTCTTGTTCTCATGTGGTCCAAAGTGTGTCACAAAGCTCCGGACTGCCCTCTGGAGTTCAGTGCAATAACTGGGGGAAAACTGCAAAAAAAAACCTGCAGCATGATACAGCAGTTTGCAGTGGTGGAGGAAGTATTCAGATAATTTACTTAAGTAAAAGTACTCATACCACATTGTGAAAATACTCCATTACAAGCAAAAGTCCTGCATTGAAAATGTTACTTGAGTAAAAGTATGTAAGTATTATCAGGAAAATGTACTTAAAGTATTATCGTGTATTCGTTTTATCATGAAAAATTACTTAAAAATCAAAATAGCTGCCATTTTCTTTTCTATTTAATTACTTTATTGTAGGTATTTAGATTTAGAAGTTATCAGTTTTGTCACTTTTTTCATTCATCATGCCACATCTATACATTTTTAGAAATAAAAAGGAGAAAAAAATAAATAAAATAAAAAATAAAATAATAATATAATAATATTAATACAAAATTACTATACTGTACATTTTTAAAAAATATATAAAATATGAAAAGTAGAAAAATTAACTTCATTCTTAAGTTCTTTATATGTTTTTAATGCCAAAAAACGTTAGGTTTCTGGTTCGGTTTGTTGTTCGTTTGTTTTTTTTGTATGTCAGCCACTTTATACTTCTATTCCACTACAATTCAGAGGGAAATATTGTACTTTTTTACTTCACTACAACTATTTG
>JAOVVB010251794.1:0-20261 GCA_028570985.1 Heterobranchus longifilis | reverse complement strand
CTAAAGAGGAGGGATAGAGTACATCCTGCCTACATGTGTGTTGACTCACCAGGGATAACATTAAATGAGAAAAGTTGATCTACAGGAGAATAAATAGGAGATACATATTTGAAAGCAATACAGAATGCCTGAGAGCCTGACTGCATTATATTCCATTATATTTTTATATTTTGAATTGTCACCTGGTGCCTGAACTTTAGTTTAGTTTAGTTTATTTATTTAGAACATAAAAGACACCCAGAGGCAGAGTTCCCCACACATGAGATGAATATAATCAAAGACATGAAACAAAAACAAAGAAAAGAGAAAAACAAACCAACAAACAAACAAACTAAACTGGAGACAAAACAAGATAAGTGAAAAATAAAATGAAGAGAAAAACAAAATAAGGGTAAAATTACATAACAGACTCAGAACACATATTATAAAGAACATAAGGATTTATTATTATTTATGTGTTTTCCTTTACATAAATTAAGACATCCACTATAAATCGATACTGGAAAAGGCAGAAATTAGTGTATAAAAATTCATCAGAATGCAGGAAATTAAGTCTTTGATTGTCAAATTTTCCTGGGGGAGGACACTTGGTGCCAAGGCATTTGCAATTTGTTAAAAAGAATGAAAAATGGTTTATATGATATGCACAAGTGATAAGATGGTGTGGAGGTTGAAAAAGTAGTTTGGAGAAATTCAATTCTGATCGGAGAAATATACCAAAGTGAGTGAGAGAAACTGTAATGAGATTATAGTCAAACTGTAGCCAGTGAACCTGCTGTGTTCTGCTCAGTCTGTCACTTTGGATTACAGGAAGGTGTTTTTCCATACCATAGATATTATGCACTTCGGCAAAATATAGCCTAGAGCTAATCCTCTTCCCGTGTATCTTTCATTCCTCTGCACAGCGTTTTCCAACACTTAATCCAGGTGGATCCGGATGCCTTCTGGTTTACTCTGAACGAGCTTCACTGCCCGTCCTCCTACATCCCGCCACACCCCGACCTCCAGCCCGTACAGCTCAACGGAATGGGTCGACCCAGAGACGAGTACTCGGACAACGTGCTGCAACTGCTGAGGGACGAGTTTGGCGAGACAGTCAACCAGCCAGTCGGCTAAAAAAGTTAGTGATTAATGTGATTGACTCATCCCGCAGATGGACGGCTTATTGAACCACTGATTCAAACAGGTCATGTTACTGACAGGAAATCTGACAGTCGTGTCAAAAAGCATCAGACAGGGTTGCGATAACCTTTGTGCTCTACACAGCTCTGATAAGCAGCGAGGTACAAAGGGAACATGTCAATGAAGCATCTATACTGCTGTTCACTCTTCTGACAGCTCTTCTACTCTTCTAACATCACAGTGCGGATGTTTTTCATGCCATGTCAAAGCACTGACATATACTGTATGCAAATGTTGTGTTTGCTATGTCTTTATCTTCTTAAAAGTAGAATATGCAACTATTTCTGCATTAAAATGTCTAAAACCGACTAGACCTATGTTATATATTTTGTTGAGTTGTGTTCTTACATTATCCCAAATTCTTTCAACAATTTTAACCAAGGACATGGTCCGTGTCATTTGGTCGTATCTCCTTTGTGCATGTATCAATGTTGTGGTTGTCTGCCATAAGGTGACATAAATGGACTTTTTATTCAGTTTTAAGCCACATTTTACAATACTCTTTTCTAGATCTTGGTCAGTTTTATCTATATATTTTAACCGGATGAAGGATTTTAGTCATCGGACGTCTGGAACTTAAGTTGTCAGAGAAAGAAGCTGAGAAAACATTAGCGGTAGATTGACTCGCAGCCCCTCCGTCAACTCGCCGAACAGCATCAGAGAAACACTGATTTTTAAACAAATATATATTTTTCTGGCTCTTTTTTGGCACAGCTGTAGATTGACAGGAAAGGGGTGAGAAAGAGGGGACGACATGCAGCAAAGGGCCGCGGCCGCTGCTGCAAGAGCTTTAGCCTTTGTATATATGGCAGACGCTCTACCTGTGAGGCACCAGTCCCCAGAAACACAGATTTTTAACGTGAAACTGCTTTATTCTGTGTTGTCGGGCGGGTGTCACATCTGCGCACAGCAGAGAGCGGATGGCTCTAATCTGGATGTAGTGCACAGGAGAGGATATATATATATATATATGAAGAAATATACGGCCCAGTAGTATTTTTCTCTCCTCTTTTTTATGTTGTTGCTGTTCTGTGATTGTACATGTAGGATGTAACGGTTGGTCATTGTGATATTTGTGCCGCATCTCCTCTGCCGTGATGAGACGGCTGGAAGTTACGGTGCCGGCACGGAGTTTTACCCAAAGTGAAACATTTTTAAACTCTGTGACCAGAAAAAATGAGCTCAGAATAGACACTCAGTCACACTGCTGCTGATTGTAACATAGTGTAAACCCCATGAGGTAAATACACGCCGCTCCACCCCGATCATCCCCGACCAATCGATTGGTTGGAGAGTAGGTAGACTTTTGGTCGACCAAGATTTTTTTTGGTTGACTACAGCCCTAACTGCTAAACAGTACACTAAAATTTATTTTTCTTTAAACATTTTAGGCGAAAAATAGTCTTGTGTAGCCAGACCTTTCTCCACAGCACTGTGTCCGCGCTGGGGGGGAAAGTCTGGATTGAATAGCTTTCACTCCGGTACAGTGGAAACAACTCTGTGGCCTGTTTATATTTCTCTAAATTAATCACAATCGCCTTGGTCTGCGCTACGCCCCGGCTGCAGCGAAGGGACTTTGAGAACCACATGGAAGGAAGATCATATTTGATCAGCAGTGCCTAGTTTTGATAGTTTGATCTGGATTTTGTGAGCCTGGTGTGTTGCGCTGGATGCTAGTTATGTTCCGTAACTACATTCTAGCGTGACGCTCCTCTGTCAGTCATGGTCTTAAACCTGCACCATATTAGATTTAAACAGGTGTGATTGGCTCAACTAAATCCTGGGCTACTGGAAATCTGTCTGAACAGGAGAGGGGCCAGACTTATCTGCTAGAGCAAATGAAGCATGAGCTCCGCAGATGTGTCTGGTTCTCAGGATAGAGATTTACATCTTCAGCAGGTACCAGTGGGCATGGGGTTAAGTGTTTTGAGAACTAATGTGTTGTTGGATGTGTTTTTTTATGCAACTAGCTTACAGTAATAAAAATCTATAATAAAACCAGACTCATCCTTTAAAGCCGAGCTGAAACGGAAATCAGAGAGTATCTAGCTTCTGTATCGTGACGTATATCCGAGTAAAACGGGCCAGGCAGACGGGACATACCGCTGGGAGCAATTTGATTTGAGCAGCACCATGGCGTTGCTAGCTAGCGAACTGTTACAGTAGCTCTGTGTGGCTAACAGTTGACAGGTGGATGTCGTGATATTATTGGTTGAGATCGCTTAGTACTTGCGTATGTAAGCATTTTGTTTTACGGGAAGAAAGAAATAATGGATTTTGATCGTATAAAAATACAAAAACAAATGTTTGGCATATATTCTTAAATAGGTGCACAACATGGCCAGAGATGTGAGCTAAAAGGGTTGAAAATGCATTTTTAATTTCAGCTTGACCTTAAGAATTCTGTTGTGTTGTAGCTATACAAAGGGTGGAGGAATCCCCTCACTAACCTCTGAGCTATCCTGCCACCTACATCAGCTGTCGGCAGAAGATGTGTCAGCTTGAAGGGAGCCGGGTGCACCAGGTTGTGTAATTATGGGGGAATTGAAGGCCTCATGACAGGGATAGTGGCCAATCTGTCATTGTACCTGTTATCACCCTACAGGGTGCTAGGGATGTTTAAATGAAGGAAACAGGAAGCCCCCTCCATTATCACATCACCTCACTGATGGGAGAACCTGGAGCCTCCCCACCTCATCGCTCCATAATGAATGTATGAGCCTTCGAGTGTGAAACAAGATCGCCACGTGTTTTGTATTTAGCTGGCCTGGCTTAATGCTAGCGAGCGCGGCACAGTGCCTCTTTATCTCATACTGTGCTGTTGCTATTTATCCTGCTGCCAGTGCTGACAATAGCACCATTACTCATCAGCAGCAATGGGAGTGGGGCTTTGGCAGCACCTATTACACACAGGCAACTGCCTAATATCGTTTCCCATTAATGCACACGGATAGACACACACAGAGCAGGGGCCGAAAACTAAACCACAGCTGACGTAGAAGTGAACAAACACCCACAATAACCTTTTTAGATATAAATGTGAAGTGACTGTTCAGGAACAACACAGTATGTAATAACACCACATTATTTAATAACTAGACAAAATGTAATACATTTCCACTAACCGGAAGGTTGGTGGTTCAATCCCTGGCCCCTGCAGTCTACATGTCGATGTATCCTTGGTACTGATACTGAACCATCGGCGTATGAATGTTTATATCCCTTGATGAGCATGTGCCTTCCATGGTAACCTCTGCCATCCACCTGTGAATGACTAGTAGTGTAAAGTGCTTTGAGTGGTCGCAAAGACTAGAAAAGGGCAATGTAAGTACAGTCATTTACCATTCATTATGTAATAAACACCCACCCACATTTTGTAAGATCTGCCACATTTTGTGATAAACAACCTGAACACAATATGTAATATATTTCCCCACATTTTGTAATAAATTATTACATATTGCAAAGGCAGTGGTTATTCCAAAAAGGCCCTTTTTTCATGAACATGTCAACATATTCGCATTAACAGATATTCAGAAATATGACCGTTCTATTTAATGTTGTGAAATGGTTACAGAGTCGCTGTTTTAATCATGTGACCGTCGCTGTTTTAAACACGTGTTTTAAGTTGTGAAATGGAACTTTTTCTTGTTCATCCATCATAGTTGATGATGACCATGGCACGTCTGATTTTGCTGGGCTCAGATGGCTGAAGAGACCAATCTGAGCCCAGAATTCTCTGTGGCACACTGGACAAGTCAGGGAGGACATCGAGCTGCAGCCACAAGTCCTTTTTTGGAAGATTTGCGCTGCTGCCTCTTCAGGAGATTCTCCTGCTTTCACAGAGAACTGCACCTTCCTGGACTTTTCTTCTCCAGGCCAGTTGGCCCTGAACTTGGAGTTCCCAGCTTTTCAGGTCCATTCTGAAGCTCTTCAAAGAGGCTTTCAGGGTGCCCTTTTTTGGGGGGCTACCTTGCAGTCGCCTGTTATTTTTCAGCTCGCCCAAAAACACTTGCTTTGGTAGTCTTGTGCTGGGCATTCTGATCACATGGCCAGTCCACCTGAGCTGTGCCTTGGCAAGCAGGGTGGGGACACTGGGAATAATGGCCCTGCTGAGGACTTCAGTGTCAGGGATTCTGTCCTGCCTCTTGATCCTCAGCAGTTTCCTCAGTCAGCTCAGGTGGAGGTGGTTTAAACTTCTGGCATGGCGCTGGTAGACTGTCCAGGCTTTGCACCCATAAAGGAGAGTTGGCAAAATGACACCCTGGTCGAGCTTCAGTTTAGTCTCCTGCTTGATGCCAGTCCTTTCCCATGCTGAGTTGTGTAGACGTCCAAAGGCTACACTGACCTTGATATTCCTGATGTTAACTTCATCGTCTACTGCACAGCACGAGACAGAGTACTTCCAAAGTAAACGTGTCCAAGGCTGTAAGCTTTTGGTCGTTCATAAAGATGGTGGGCTCAGTGTAGGGTTTCCCAGGAGCAGCTTGGTGCAGTACTTCCGTCTTCTTTGTGCTGATTGTTTGGCCAAACTTGTTGTAAGCTGAGGAGAAGTGGTCCACACAGCAAACAGAGGACAGTCATCAGCAAACGAGTTCTCGAACAGTAACTGCCTTCACTTGGTTAAGTTTAGGCAACAAAACTAGTTTGTCAAGTTTAGGCAATATAACTACTTGGTACGGTTAGGAAAACATAACAGGGTTTGGTTTAAAATAGCTACTTCTTGACGTAACTACTAGACACAGTTACGTAGGTGACATAGAAGGTGACATATACATATATCTACAGGTTAACTTGATACAACAACGTTGACTTTAGGTTTCACACAGGACACTGGCCTCCTGGGTGAAAGTCCTTTGTTTGTTTGACTCACCCAACCTAAACGGACAATCTTGGTCATTGTACTGTGTCGCCTCACTTCACAACGTCAATATGGCACGTAATAAGCTGCGGCTCCCAATTACATGGGTCATCTACAAATTAGAGTGCATTACTACCTTTCGTAGGTATAACTACGAACAGTGAATGAGACCAACCATAATGGATGTCTTCATTCATAAAAATTATTAAGAACAATGTTTATTTTATGCATTCTAGCATGAATCATACTCACTCAAAATATATATTTCAGAATATTCTGGGAAATGTATTTTAGCTTAATTGTTAAAAACATAACGTGTACAGATGAAAACCTCCATTTTGGTTGGTTATTACATAAAGCATGTATTATATTTTCATAAAAAAAGTGGGACTGCCACATCTTGTAATAACCACTGCCATAATTTATTACAAAATGTGGGATTACATATTGTGTTTAAGCTGTTTATTACAAAATGCAGCAATTATTACAAAATGCACGTTATGACATAATGGCGTGAAAATGTATTACACTTTGTGTAGTTTTTACTGTACTATAATGTGTTGTTACGGGGGTCTAAATGAAATCTAAGCTTGTTGTGGCTTTTACCTTTTCACATCTCTAAATCAATGAGAAAATGACCATAGATTCACTGTTGTTTCATACACAATTTATTTCATTTGATAAAGCCATACACTTAGTGTGAGTCCAAACATTCTAGAAGAAATTTACATTTTCCCTCTTTTTTAAACAGTGATCTCTTCTTTACAAAACATAAAATCAAAGTTATTTGTTGGAAAAAAAAAACAATCCCAGTGATCACTTCTCCATCCACTAAAGCACCCTCCCGGTCTACTGGGACTGCCAACAATAACGCGCTGTAGTTCCTCTGATGGATAATACAGCAGAGAAGTAAAAGCCCTGCATGGCCTTGAGACACAGACTATATTTTGTGGCAGTATGGACAGCCAATTTCAGTGTTTCACTAACAACATTTTCCACTTACTTCTTGCCCTCACGGCCCAAGGCTTTATCCAGTATGTTACAGTACATTTACTTTGTCCCATTTGATCCCTACAGAGTGAAGTATTGTCCTGTGCTTCGCACAAGCATCTATAAGCAAAGAGATTATCATCGAGTTACAAAATTGGCAGAAGTAAAATGGCCTCTCAAATCTTTTTACGACCAAGTCCAAAACAACACGAAATTAGTTATTCCGATAACGATACCAGTATCGGAAATGCCTCTGATACAGCTTAAATGCTGTATTGGGTATCAGCAAGTACGCGAGTCGATGCACCAATTTGATATCACAGTATCCTATCATTTATCAGCTCATTTACGCTACACAGAAACAACAACAACATGTGCTACTTGCTGCCCATCATCAGCGCCGGAAAAAACTGCGTCTGAAATGGATGATGGATAGCTGGCGAGTGAGCCATCTCGCTTCTTTCTTATCTCTGTTGAGAGTTGCACATGTACAATACCAATCGGTAGTGATGGCCAAATGAAGCTTCAGGAGCCATTTTCTTTATTTTCTGAGCCCACTAGATGGCACTCTCTTTGAACCAAGAGCGCCATCTAGTGGGCTCAACAAATACAACTAATGGTTCATGAAGCTTCATTTGGACATCACTACCAATCGCGCAGGTGTTAGCAGAGTGTAACATTAGCCAGAGCTAGCAAAATGTGAGCACTTGTATCGGATCGGTCGGTATCAGCTGATACGCAAGTTCAGGTATCGGAATTTGTAAGGAAAGAATGGTATCTGAACATCTCTACACGAAATGAATCCCACGTCCAAGCTCATTAAACACGGTAACACTCATGTTTGCGGCCCTGCACATACAGTACAGTAGTTTAAGAAACACTGCTTAAAGTACTAAGATACATAAGGGAAACCCCTTTCTGAGCAGCTATGAAGAGAATATGTCATTCATTTGTCTGTACAGCACTTCTGGAGAGCGGTAAAGCAAAAACAAAGATCTATTTGACAGGACTTTTAAAGTAGAAAAAAAGATTCAGAACAGAATGGACTTTTTTTGGATGAACCAAACAAATAATTGCCAAAAAAAATCCTTAACTAACACACCGTCTTTGTGTATGGTTTGTTGAAAAAGTTTTTAAGAAAATTACTGAACATGCACTCACTTTATTTCATATTATACAGTCATATATACAAAGTGGATTAGAGGCTTGTAGTGGAGAGGATTGAGGCTTTTTAAATGATTCATGAGCACTGGGCTGGAGCATCAGAATAAGGGAACAAAGCTGGGACAGGAATACAGCATTGCTCTTCCCAAAAATTACTTGGCACCAAGATCACATTTCTTCCATTGATTTCTAGTCACAGAATGGATTCAGAGGCACAGCAAGTTTGTAATTTAGTTTAGTGGTGCATATTTTGATATTTTCATGGCTTTGCAAACAGGTGGGGTCCACATGGAACAACACGATTGATTTCTCAGAATAGGCATGGATTGAACCTGCAGCACGAGGGGTGAACAAAAATCATATTTTCTGTTTGGCAGAAAATTCATAAGCTCAGAAGTGCTGTGGGGAAAATACAGCTTGTGGTATGCTTTGTTTGAACTGCGCACAAATGTGGAAGAAATCCCACACTTTCCACACTGCCACTGTATTTACTCCAACTCAACTGAATTGATGCCGTATCTGTCCTTGATGAGCACTGCTGCTATGGGACCTTAATGAGATACTGCTGAAGAAAGCATGTTTCCTTCCCCCTTGTGAGTAAACAGAATAAATTGCTGAATTTTGGGTGCATACAGAGTTTGCACCATATTCATGTCTATTATTTGAACACAAAAAGACGCAGTGAAGATAATGATCTACATTAAAAGCGCAAGAATCACTCGACAAGATTTCCAGGGAAGAATTACTGACTGTAGTGAAGTCCAAATGAAGCTTCATGAGCCATTAGTTGTATTTGTTAATGCCACTAGGCGGAGGTCTTGGTTTATAGAAAAAGACTCAACCCCTTTGTTGAACAGAGTGCCATCTGGTGGGCTCAGAAAATAAAGAAAATTGCTCATGAAGCTTCATTTGGTCATCACTAGTTCATTCAGTGCACCCTCAGGTCTAGTCCACACGTACACAGGTATTTTTCAAAACTGTTTTTACCTCCTGTCCACACAATCACTGTTTAAAAAAAAAATCCATCCATATCTAAACGCAAAAACACAACTGAAGCATTGTCAAGAGCATTCCAAACCAACAGGCGGCAATATAACCTTAACCCTGAAGCCACGTTGGCCAATCATGCAAATCATGCGCATTGATCACTCTGTAGCACATTCTGATGCATTTCTTCACAAATATAGTGGAATAGATAATATAGAGTAACTACTATTGGCTAGGGGTTTAATGGTATGTGTATTCATACCGAACCGTTTCGGTACAGGACGTTCGGTTCCGTACAAATAGTCTACTACTCACACGCAGAACTGAATTTCTAGAGCGCAAGTTGTATCCGGAATGTTTTGGCAGCACACCAGTTGTTGTTGTTCGGTGTAGCATGCTAGTGCTTAGCCCCTTAGCTTGGTTAGCGGTGTTAGTAGAGCTCAATGGACGAGTTGTCTATAAATGTATGCAGACATTGTTCTACTGAAGTCGAGTATATCTCTGCATCCGAATGTGTCGATTAACGGATCCAATCAACAAGAGTGTAAGACGAGTCCATTCAGGCAGCGTCCCCCTGCAGATTCACACGGTGACAATGTTAATGTTAATGCTATAGAGTGTTTTCCGCTGTATTTATGTGACAGTACTCAGTCGTAGAGAATACCGTATTAAAGCATATGGTCAAGGTGCTTGAGTCCCGCTACAATATCCCTTCACGTCGTGAGTATTTAATCCGCTGTTCCTGCCCTGTTTAAACGAGCTGCAGATCAGGAATCATCAACAGGTCAGAGTCTGATGGAGCATTACTGACATTTGTGTTTTTTTTGACAATACGCAGTATTTCAGTTCCTTGACTGTTACAGTAAGAATTATGGCCAATGAGCCACTGTTTATACAATGTATACAATATTTTCTGCATTTTTTTGTTTTCCCTGTTGTACTGAAAACGTACTGAACGTGACTCCAATACCGAGGTATGTACCGAACCGAAACTTTTGTGTACCATCACACCCCTACTATTGGCAAATGAAGCTTCATTAACCATTTTCTTTATTTTCGGAGTCCATTAGATGGTGTTCTGTGTTCAACAAAGGGTTGAAATCACACTGAATTGCCATTCCTTGAGCCTTTTTATTTAAACCAAGAGTGCCATCTAGTGGGATCAACAAACACAACTAATGATTCATGAAGCTTCATTTGGAGATCACTAAGAGTAACTGTACATTTATGTGTAAACATATACAAAGTCCTCTTAGCAAAGGTAGAACCAGCACTATTTTGGCCATGTCCGCCATTGCACGAAATGCCGCCTCATTTGTGACGCCTCACAAAAGAGATAATGGTGCTCACTCTTATGTTTCAAGCCCAAAATTTTTCACTGTCTACATGGCAACACTAAAAATGGCATTTCTGAAAATCTTCACAAAAAATCTGTTTTCAGTGACCAAAAACGCTGTTTGCGTGTGGATGAAAGGCCAAAACGTACAGAAAAAGCTATGTTTTTAAAAATACCTGTGTACATGTGGACTAGGACATTTTCTTTTACTGGGCATAGACCCAGCTACATAAGGTATAATGTACTTTTTTCTCAGGATGTATCAAATGAGAGAGTAAGGCAGTGGAAGAAGTATGAGCCTGAAAGCAGGGTTGTGTCATGTACAGTATCTAAAGTGTGGAACAGAGCATGTTTTTTGTTGGTGCTGAGACCAGAAGCAGTGGAGCTGCTTAGATCTACACATCAGCCCCCCTTGCTGAATGTCGTGAAGCCAGGCTTTACAGACAGAGAGCAGTCCAACCCAGACCCATGCACAGCAAGAAAAAGCTACATTCCCCAGCACAGTTTACAGCACAGTGCTCTGAACAAGCCATACTGTACATTTTAGGGATTTGTGCACACGCTTACACTGTGTGGGAAGAATAGCTTTTTATGCAGTGACACACATCATGTTATGCAATCCTTGTGTAATTTATCACTCAGGTGTAATAAGCCGACATCTACAGCGTACAGCTTGGTTCGTTGGTGCAGTCATTGTGGCTGTGGTTACTGTCCGCGTCCCTCTTCCTCAGCTCTCTGCCTGCCTTGTGCTGCTGACTGCTGCCGCTGTGGCTGTGGCCGTGGTGGGCCGGCGACGAAGGCCGCTTGCCGTGCTCCTGGTTGTGCCCTTGATTCTGGTGATGGCCGTGAGCGTGCTCTTTGGCGCCACCGTGAGATTCGTCCCCATTGACGAACGCCACTCCTCCCTTAGTATCGTCCAGGGCCTCGAAGTTGTCGTGGTTACTGTCGATGATGTCGCTCTCTGGCATCACCTGCAGGTAGGCTCTAACGCGGTGGTGGCGGGCACCTGCGTCATCACTGAAGTCGATGACACGGCACTCGTAGGTGCCCTCGTCAGATGGCTTGACCCGGGAGAGGCGGAGTTTATGGGAGATGTTGCTTCCTACAACCTTCACAACCTGGCAAAAGTAGACAAAATAAAAAGAGAAAAGTGAGAAATTAAGATGAGACTGAAAAATAAATCATACCTAATACAAGCCTGAGTGGCTGGGGCCACAAGTGGCAATACATCAGACTGGCACATACGGGTAGTGATGGCCAAATGAAGCTTCATGAACCATTTTCTTTATTTTCTGAGCCCACTAGATGGCTTTCTCTGTTCAACAAAGGGTTGAAAGTGCACTGAATTGTCATTACTTGAGCCTTTTTCTTTAAACTAAGAGCACCATCTAGTGGGATCAACAAATACAACTAATGGTTCATGAAGCTTCATTTCGACATCACTACATAGGGGAACCTCTTTTTGTTGTATGAAAACAGAAGATCCTATAGATGTCAATGCAATTTGACCTGTGTTTGGATCAGAATTTTGACACATTTGTATGCATGTATTTCATGTTAAACAAACATTTGTTTTATAAACATGTCATAATAATTTTGTGACCTTGCCTGAACCTGAGCGTTCAGCGATACCTTAATAAATTAAGGTTGATCGCCGCCATGTCCCTTCAGTCTTCCCTCGTCCGAGTGGATCACTGAACACAGTGGCGGGATATTTATCCGGACATCTATACATATTTGATTGAATCACCATGTATCGTTAGGTAGTGATGGACAAATGAAGCTTCATGAACCATTTTTTTAAATTCTCTGAGCCCCCTAGATGGTATTCTACAAATTCAATTACAGTTCAACAAAGGGTTGAAAGCACACTGAATCGTCACTCCTTGAGCCTTTTTCTTTAAACCAAGAGCACAATCTAGTGGTGTCAACAAATACAACTAATGGTTCATGAAGCTTCATTTGGACATCACTAAGAGTAACTGTACATTTATGTGTAAACATGTACAAAGTCCCGTCAGTAAGTTTAGAACCAGCACTATTTTAGCCACGTCCGCCATTGCACGAAATGTCACCTCATTTGTGACGCCTCACAAAGGAGATAACGGCACTCACTCTGATGTTGCGAGCCAAAAGTGATGGCAGTGTGTTCCTCCATCAAATAGTGTTTCCTTCCTTTTAAAATGATAGTGCTCCCTCCATGGTTAAGGTTAGAGCATACAGTTTAGTTCAAGTTAAGGTAGGGGAAACTCATCTCAATGGGGAAACAACACAACACTGGTCAGCTTGGAGCCATGAAGCCTTTCTATCAGGATCTTTTTTAGGACCAGCATTTTTGGATTTATTGTTGGTGCAACAAACTACGCAACAAATCTTCAACATAGCATTATTAACTTAAGTTTGGAGATATGTTTAACTCCCTCTGTTTATGCTGTTGCCATCTATGCGGGACGCAGGATTGTTTTCCCCATAAAGAGGGTGTGGTGATGAGAGCCTCCTCTGGATTATGTATTGGTCTGATGTAGGTCAGGATAATGGTTAGCCTCATGCTAAAATGTAGTGTAAAGGCTTGTTTATGCTCAACATTAGATACGTATACGGACGGAGCCTTCATCCATATTTCTGCTCATTTTCTGAAAGCTTATGGATTCAGACTGTACCTCCGGCAATCATGGGGGCAGTGTAGCGCAAGACAGTGTAGAGACTGGTAGAGACCATAATGCATCCATGGTAGAGACTAGGGATGACACGGTGAGGAAAATTTTCCACCAGTTAATAAACCTCTAACAACACTGGTGTTACTGGATACACTGTAAACGCACCATGGATGGGTGTGCCCCGGTGGAGCTTTTGCTGCATGGCCCAGACTGTTGGGTTCAGACACGAGACAGTAGTGCCCCCCGGCGCTGTCCGCTTCGTAAAATGTAAAACATTAATCATCATTATGCACAGGTGCAAACAGCAGCTGTGATGAGACTCGCTGCGGACCCAATTGATGTTAAAAACGCCCATTTCAAAGCATGTATTCAATAAAATGTTATATATTTAATAACTTGTGATAACTTAATAATTTCATACAGGCTACAGATCTGTAAGAAGCATAAATTACAGTAAAGTCTTTGTTGCTCTCATGATCGCCCCTCTCCAGTCGGGACCCGGAGCGTCCCCCTCACTCCCTCTCTCCCTTGTTAAGCGCTGCGAGCTCTCCGTGGTGAAACTTACTGAATCTCACAGAAACAAATGCCGTGAATCTCTGTTGCTTGGTCGGAAATGAAAGTGGGGGAACTGAAGATGACACACGTAAATTGTATTGATGACGCAGTAGTATTTATTCAGCAATCTGCGAAGAAAACGTATCTGTACGGAACACCACAGTCTGTTATATTTTCGCCGCAAGTGAATCTTGCAAGACAACACACTGATAATCTATTATAAATGATACATATATATGATATAAATTACCCGATTCTTCACGTTTGCTTTACACTTTAACAGTAACTCCTCCACCATCGTCTTGTTGTGAAAGTTAAATGACTCCTCTGTGCTGCGGCTGCTTTACAGTGCAGCAGACACAAGGTCGGCGCTGCAAAAATGAACTAAATGGGTTTAATCTCTATTTTAAAAAGTAGTGGATGGTGGGCAAATCTTGTAATCCGTGTATGCCCCAACACCATGTATCACCGGTAACACTGACTACCGCGGCAAGCCTAGTAGAGACGACCAGGAAGACATTTTAAAAACAACGGCGGAACTGAATGGTGATCTATTTAATACATGATTTAATAGATATAGAAATGCTTTTTATATCGATTTATTTAATGGACTCAGACCAGACTACAATGCTGCCTCCGCTCTTCACTCTTTCCTAAGAGGTACATTATACTTCCTCCACCATCCTGTTTGTTGTTGTCAGAAACTTTTTGACTGTCTTTTGCCCTCTGGTGGATGTATTGCTTAATATCTATTGCCAATGTAAAGGATGCATGGAAGTATGTGGGCAGTGACGGGGACATCATTTGAAATTAACGTATCAATTTTCATACGTAAAGGGAGCATACATGAGCCTTAACACTGTGGCAGCAAAACCCCTGAGTGTATTGTATTGAGCAAGGGCTGTTTTATATCAGTTACTCTTCATTTGGAAGTGGAGGAAGGAGCAATGTCTTCTTTCAAAAGTTAATCTACTTTCGCTTAAGTTAAAGCCTTGAAAAGTGATAGTGATACTGATGGAAAGATGTAAATGTTCTGATGGCCCCAGCAGAAGGCAGATAGGTGGTGTAAAATAGCAGTGGAACAAAATCATTAATTGCAAGTAAATCATATTTTCCTGAAACAGAATTCTGAATTTGTCATCAGGCCTATTTCTTCCAAGGTCAACATAACAGAATGTAACACAGCAAACGCTGCCCTTCAACAAACATGGCAGACAGAGAGTGTGTTTGAGTGAATGAGTGTGTAATGCAAATGTGCACTGAAGCACGACAGGAACATCAGTTGCACTCATACTTGAATCAATTGAATTGCTGTTAAGCCAATGATTCACACCCCCAGTGTCAACTGTCATATCAACAGTTGAACATGTAAATGTTGTTGGGCTGTTGCTTGCACCCTATCAAGTATAATAAGCAAAACATCACTAATGGACAGTATCCTCAGAATGTCTGCTCTGTTTTTACTGGCTTTGTCTTTTTGTTTAGTCCCTTTGCTTTGTTTTTTATTTCTTCACAATATCCTGTCTCTTCCCGTGTTTATCCCCATCTGACCATCATAGTCTTTGCCCGTTGTTGTATGTAGCTGAAGATGAGCCTCCAAAAGGAAATACCTGCAACACACACACACACACACACACACACACACACACACACAGTTACTGGTACTATCTCACAGATGTTCAGTCAGTCGAGCTGTCTGGCAATGAAACTGTGTGAGTGGTTAAATTGCACTCAATGTCACATGCATCTAACAGCTACCACAGAGCCACTTAAAGTAACTGGACATTGTTGGACATATCACAGCTCCTTTTACTGCCTACCTCGTACAAGATTAAAAAATAAAAAATACAAAATAAGATGGACATTGGCCATCACAGTAAACCTGATGCTGTATATTGTATTTTAATAGAAAAAATATGAAAATAATACCACTCCCATGGTTGTCTGTGAAGTGAGGAGCTACAACCATGCACAAGCATCAACACTTAAGTTAGCAGCTAGCTAGCCATGAAGGGGTAGGGTTAGGTTAAAAGTTAGGGTTAGGGTTACATCTTGTTACTCATAAGGTGAGACACATATTCATGTAGCCTATTATTGCTGTGTTTAATATATCAATACAACGTTGCATTGTAGCAGGTTCAAATAACCGTCTGTGATGCTTGTGCAGTATGCCAATTGCGTTTGCTAACTACGATCGCTAACTACTTTTGGTAACTATGTTTGGTAACTATGTTCTAGCATCTACCAGGAGACTGTTGGCTTAGTTTAGCTATAAAGACTGGAAGCAGGAGGAAACAGTTAAACAAGTTGTCGTTTTATGTGCCAGACTATTTTCTGGCCACAAGCAGTAACTTCCTTGCCTGGGTCCCAACATTTGAATACGCAAACTCCACTAGGTTTACTGATTCTTCTGGCATTGTGACATGAAATTGCAGTTTCTTGGTTGAAAAAACAATTGAGTCAATGAGTGCTGCAAGGGAACTAATGACGTTATCAAGCTGTTGTCAAGCTTTTGTATGTGTTTACATAGTCACCAACATTGTAGTTTGTTTTTACTTTTGCTCCAGTGGTGTAGGCTGCTATCTGGCAGCATATTGTGAAACTGCTGCATCAGTGGGCTGATGGACTGTCAGAAAATCCTTAATGTTTTTACCAGCCGTCCATCCCTGTCTCTTTACTGTTTACCTTACGTATGTGTTCCAGGGCTGGGCTCACTGGCAAATCACAACCAAGTTAAACTTATGCTTACGTCATCGACTCCGCCGTAGCCGACTATGTCGCTACTGTTGCAGCTGTAAAACTGTGGATAAATTGTTTTAAACGTCACAACCCCTGCAAAATGACTCGTTTTGCAGGACTATACAGCCCTACAAAGGCAAAGTGCAATAATTGTTGAAAGATATGTCCAGGTATGGGTTATATAATCAGCGTTACAGCACATAACCTGGCATCTGTTTACTGACTGGGGCGACTTCTTCTGTGTGTCTGCTGTTTACACCCCAGCTCTGCTTCATGCCAGTGCCACCTAGTGGCTAACTCTCGTAACATCTTCAACATAGGAAAACAAAGCCATTGCACATTCCGGTAAACTACAATGTGTGGCTGAGAATTTAAACTTTATCCCTGTCAACATGAAAAAAACAAAAAAAGAAAGAAAACATAAGCAAAACCTAAAATTAAAGTTTTAAACAGTTCAAACAACATAGTCGTTGCAGTACCTCTCAGGAGATTTGATGTTGGCACTTGTTCTGGTGTGTTTGAGGCCCCTGATTGCAGGGCAGGGGACACCAGGCATGTCAGTGTCCTCTGGAACCAGTTCTACCCATCATTCAGTGTGTGTCCAGCTGAACTGTTCATATGTCTGGTTTCCCAGTCATCATCCACCAGAGGGCTGCTGTTGCGTCTGTACACCTTGCCATGCACCATACAACCTTTCACTTAGTTGGTCGGTGCAAATCCCAAGTGACCTGGTACCTGTGGACTCGTTGAGAGCTGCTTAGTCCCTCTGTAGTAGTTGGAGTAGCATGGAGTATTCCTCCATGCCAGTAATGCTTCCCAAGTTTGACAGCTGATTCAGTCTTTCCATTACTATGGCTGTGATATGGAGAGAATGTGAGATGCTTGAAGTCCACATTTTGGAAAATATTTTAAAGTCCATGCTAGAGAAGGGCGGTCCATTATCATTGATGAGCATATGCTGAACTTGGCTGCTGGTGAACTGACGTTTGCAGCATTCAATGACAGTGGATGCAGTTGTGTCTGTAAGCTCATCCAGTTCCCAGTAGTTGGAGTAATAGTCCACAATTGAGAGCCAAGGAAGTCAGAGCCATGAGGTACAAACAAATGCATACCCAACTTGGACCAGGGAAGGGTGGGTATTTGGTGAGCTGTAAGTGTCTCTTTTGGTCGTTTCTATTGCAGGGGGTGGGAGAGTAGCAGAGTAGCAGGTGCTGCAGTTACATCCTGAGTTATACCCAGCCAAAAGACTGATTCACATGCTTTTCTGAGACTAGAGTGGATTTTTTGCAAAAACCCTGGATGTAAAAAGTCAAGAATTACAATCATGTTGGCCTTGAAGATCAGACCACTGTCTATGGTGAGTTCTTCCTTGTAATTCCAGAAAGATCGCAGTTTTGGGGTTACTGTTTGTGTGGTCGTGGGCCAGCCCTTTAATATGTGGTGCTGCATTGCACGGCACAGTGGGTCTTTGAGTGTGGCTGCTCTGATGAATTCCAGTGTCCTGTTGAGAAGTTGATGTTTGTGAGGTGGTTGACATGTTGTAGGGCATCTGTAGTTAGGCCCATGGCGTAGATGGTGGCTGGTGTTTGCATTTGTGTGTGCACGGTTGTGCTGTCCTGGACAGGAAATCTATCACATGGAGATCCTTCCCTGGTTTGTATATCACCACTGAATGATATCGTTGGAGTTACAATAGCATCCTCTGTAGCGTCGAAGAAACATCAGAGAAACGAGGAAGGAACTTTGTCAGATAATTCACAAATCCCAAGAATCTCTGTTGAGATTTCACATCAATCAGTGTCGCATATGCTGAATTGCTGCCACATTTTCTGGGTCACGGCGGAGGCCCTCTGTGGTGAGGAGATGCCCCATGTACGGGACACTAGGTAGCTTCAGCTTGAGCTTCTATTTTTTGAGCTTCAGATTAACCTTTCTGGCCCTCTGAAGCAGCGCAGCAAGGTTTCTGTCATGGTCAGCCAGTGCTTCATCTGTAGTATCTCCACAGCTGTAGAGAAGAATGTAATCCGCTATGACACTTACACCGTTCAGGCCTTGTAATGCCTCATGCTGTCTGCGCTGGTATTCTTCTACTGCTGGTTTTATGCCAAAAGGCATCCTCAGCCATCTGAATATGGAGTCCAAAAAGTGGTCAGGTAGCTGCTCTCTTTATCAAGTTTGACTTGCCCGTATCCATCTTTGGCGCCATGCACTGAGAATACTTGTCTTGGATGTCTGGCAGTATCTCTTCTATGATTGGCATCTGGTAGTGTGACCACCGGAGCGCACTGGGGTCGATGCAGGTGCGTAGCTTTCCTGGCTTCTCTATAACAACCATGTTACTGATCCATTGTGGTATGCATTGCATGTCTACATGTCAACAAGTTGAGCATCGTGCATGCTTTTCCTGAAAGCAGAGGCATTTGGGATGTGTGCATTACCTGGAACTCATGTTCATCATGTTCAGCTTTGAGGTGACACATCCCTGTTGGTTTCACTAGCGATTCATCATATAGTTTGATAGTGGCTTTGCTGGTTGGGATATTTGGGTTGCCATCTTGTGTGATAAGCTGTAGGTCTCTGAATTTTGACATTAGTTGTTGCTCCTGAGTCTAACTGACATTTGATTTTGTGGCTAAGGTCACATGTCACTGGTTCAGTCAAGTATGGTGTCAGCTTCAAATTGACAAACCATTTCTCATCGCCATCTTCCACACCATTGACACTGGAACCATATGCCATCAGTTGTTTCTTCCTCCTGCTCACTGTCCTCACCAAGAAGATTTACCTGTGGTCTCCATTGGCGTACCTTTACAATTTTTTTTTTCTTGCAACAGGCTTTGCAAATGATCCCAAATGCATGCTATGTTGAGGTGCAGAGGAGTGCAGTGTCTGTCATGAGCATAGTGTACAGTCTCTTTACACACCAGTGATCACTTTGTTTAGAATTTGTGCTTGCTCGCTGACTACACGTCTATTGCCTTAGGTAGTGAGAGCTCTGATTCTCGTAGCATGCACATCCGTATACTTGGATCTTTAGTCACCAGCAACAGCCTGTCATGGATCAATTAATCTCTCAGTGGACCAAGCTCACATTTATCTGCCAGCTTTCTCAAG
Source organism: Heterobranchus longifilis (assembly GCA_028570985.1). NCBI lineage: Eukaryota > Metazoa > Chordata > Actinopteri > Siluriformes > Clariidae > Heterobranchus > Heterobranchus longifilis. The sequence continues at coordinate 676 of JAOVVB010251794.1, read as the reverse complement.
TTTGCAACATATTGCTCAGTTGTTTCATGCTGACTCTGCTGTGTGGTGGATAACATTTCTGTAAAGTTCAAAATGTTTTCTAGTGCATCCAGAAATTTCTCTGGGTTAGCTCTGTCTTCCTCGGGCATGTGAAGATGTCTTTTTATCAAGTGGCATTCTTTCCCCATTACAGTCAACAACATGGCCACATGTATTTTTGCGTCTTTTTTGTCTAATACTGTTGCAATCTCGTAGTTTTCCCATTTTGCTCTAAAAAATGTCCCGTTGCTATATGTGTCATCTTTCATGTCCATCGGTTCTGCTACAGGAATAGAAAAAGCCATAATTTTCTTTTTTTTTTCTTGCAGCGTCATAGTCTAGCTTAGCAATTTAACGCTAACTCCAGTAGAATCAAGAACAAATGTCTTGCCGTTTGATCGACCTGCTTCTGTGTCCTGTCACATCCTCAAGGTCTAGCCTCTGACACCATGTTGAAAAATATGTCCAGGCATAGGCTATGTTTAGATAATGTCTTCATTGCATGCTTTACAGTCAATGTTACAGCGCATAACCGTGCGTGTGATGCTGGTAAATTTGTTCTTGTTGGAGAGGGTTAACATGGTGAAGAAGCAGGGGGAACAGTACAGCAGGATGGGTTGAATAATACTTTTGTAAAGCAGCAGCAGGAGGTGGGGGG